>VDFB02024874.1:256818-306502 GCA_007258455.2 Sequoia sempervirens
CTTGTTAATGCATTTTCCTTTGAGACGGAGGAATTTGAGGTGCAAGCCCTTGTTAATGCATTTTCCTCTGAGACAGAGGAATTTGAGGTGAAAGCCCTTGTTTCCACCCTCTGAGTTGAGTCATGGTGGATGTCATGTGTGTGACTCCATGACATATGTTGAACCTGTGTTTCACCCTCTGAGAGAGTCATGTTGAGATGACTACATCACGCAAGTGATGAACACTTGTACTTACCATAGTATGGTTGTCGCCATTATGGTTGATATCGTGTTGAGGCGATATCTAATATCACGCTGAGGTGATATTCTTCTTTTCACCATAGTATGGTTGTAGCCATTATGGTTGATATCGTGTTGAGGCGATATCTGATATTACGATGAGGTGATATTCGTTTCCACAATTGATTGTAGCCATTGTGATAGACATCATGTTGAGGTGATATGTCTTGTGCAGCTGGAAGTACTCTCCCTAGCTGAGAGGGAGTGTTGATGTTTAAAGCAGCATCGGTCGAGTTTTACAGCACGTATCTCATGGAGATAATAATTAAATGGAGCCTCCGTCTATTTAATTATTACATGCGATTTAATGAAGAGTCATTTCCTTTGATAACTAAGCATTTATTAAGAGATGCAAATTATGCAAGAAGGCACGATTTCTTAAGAGGCGATCTTATTGTTTATTATTTAATATATTGTTATCAAAGGCCGACATGATGTTAATGAAGTGGCGTGATCTCTCAAGGAAGCACGAGTTCTTATGTGGCCGACTCTTGCCTATTAGATGCGTCTTCATGAAGAGGCGTCTCCCTCCTTGATGGCCGACTTAACTTGAAGAGTGACGACCTTCCATAATTTGCATCTCTTAATAAATGCTTAGTTATCAAAGGAAATGACTTCATTAAATCGCATGTAATAATTAAATAGACGGAGGCTCCATTTAATTATTATCTCCATGAGATACGTGCTGGAAAACTCAACCGATGCTGCTCTAAACATCAATAGATCGCACGTTCAACTCCAAGGTTCCGAAATGCTTTGGAATAGCCTCAGTAGGTTCGCTGTAATATGCTGTTTTTATGAGGGGACTTACACAATTGTTCAAAAGGTTTGCAGTTGACAACCGGTTAATGATTGGAAGGGGATTTTGTGCGAATGATTTAGCGTTGGGATATGAATTTTCCTAAAACTAACTAGAAATGTGCGGAATGCAAATGAGTATAGGGATAAGAAAATATATGTTCTATCTAAAGAAGGGACGCGGGATCAATTTCGGCAAACTTCAACCAAACTCTGCTCCACCTCACGCTGGACAGCTTACACAAAGTTGGTGCAATCTTCAAGGGGATAGCGAGAAATTTTCAAGTTACAAATCAACATCAAGACACCGTCAAGACGACGCATACCAAGGCGTGAATTATAACTGAAGTTAGGCTTATGTGCTCTTAGTTGAACACAAGGTAAACTCTGTCAGCCGAAGCTCTGCTGGTATGCAATTCAAAACGGTTACCTGACATTACCCACCACAAATCCACAACTAACATCTACTTGCATGAAATAAAACCACGCTACTTAAAGCATTTCACGCCAATACTTGAAGTAGAAGGGATGAAGAAACCTCGCTAGCTATCCATAACAAAGACGAATTTCACCATCAATGAAAGATCTTTTATTATGAAAGTTTTTCACAACAATCTCTTACAAAGTTTTCAAAAGGAAAACTTTCCTTCTTCTTCAAACTATGTTATGCTAGGCTACACAACTATACTATCAATCTCTCTGCTCTAGTCTCTAGTCTGATATCCAATCTCTAATTCTACTAAGGTACAAATGCGGGGGGATGCCCCTTTATATAGCTGGCCAAGTCCAATGGACGGCTCAGATTACAATCGGTTGGATGGCTCAGATCGAGCCACCTCAGCCCTAAACAAGATTCACCCTAAAAACCGCCACAAAGAAGAGTGGGGTATTAAATGAGCAATTAATGGCCACCATCTTCTAGAAGATTCCTATTTTGAAACGCGTTCACATTGTTCTTGTTCTTGACTGCAGACTTGATCAAACAGCGTCAACTTCTGGCATGGCATGCATGTTCTCATTTTGAAATTCCAAGACTGCAACCTCATTCTTCTGCTTGATGATGATTTTCCTCTTTAATGTTGTTCTTCAACCTTGAAGTACTTGAGGATCATTTCTAACCTTTGGGCCTTCATCTTTTCCAATCCTGGACTTGATCATTTTTTCCTTGCCACCCGCCTGATTGCGTTGGGTGCACATTGGGTCTTTAAGGAGAAACTTCAACACTTAGCCATTTCTTGCAACTTTTCTTCTTTCATGTTTTGGGTGCAACCGAGATCTCACGGAAGAGCTCAAAACTCATAACTTTATCTCCCTTCGAAGGTTGTAATATCATCGTGCTTCACCACTTCAAGTCATCATGCTCTGGCCTCGACGTTCATCTTGCAAAACAGACAGAAAGGAAGAACATCAAAACACTTCATAATATAAATTTACCTTACTCATCTAATTTTCATGCTCTGATCTTTGAGGTTTGAGTGATCTCTTCATTTGATAGGGTTCATCATTTTCCTCCAACACAACTTTTGCCTTTAAATTCCTCTTGCCTTAGAATATTTCCGCATTATCATTCATCCCCCTTAGAGCGCATCTGGAGACTTGAGCTTCCGTTTTCATTTCACCGGCTGAGGTGTTCACTCTGACATTTCATCCAACTCTTAGAAAAAATTTAAATTTTCCCCTTAGAAAATTTATCAATCTGGTGCCCATCAAAAATCTTCACCACGGAATCCTTGGCAAGCTATGGAAGACCTTAAAATCCATTCCTCATCGCAGACGTCCAATACCCAGAAGAAAATTCCCTTCAGAAGGCGTCGAATCCATGGGTCTACAAACGAAGGGGTACATTTAATTTTTTGAATTTCAACCTTAGAAAAAACATTTTTTATCAAATTTAATCCAATTCTTCACCCCTGGGCGTATTTTCTTGCTTTGTCATGAAAATCTTCATCAACCTCACGTTGCTGACATTTTCTGACTCATCCTTGCCAACTTTATTCATGCCTGAACAAATTTCATCATCTTCTCAAGTCTGGGCGTACTTTCCCTAGAGGTGAAATTTTGATACTTAGAAAAAAATTTAGCATGTCATCACCAGCTTGGGCGCATTTTATAGGTCCTCCCTTCAATTCATTCAAGCCTCAGAAAATTTCGCCGCCCCTCTCAGGCTTAGGCGTATTTTCTTCATCACACTATTCTTGGGCGCACATGGGGAGTTCTACTGACATTTTCTACCACTTAGAAACCTTTTCAACTGCTTCCTAGGCTTGGGTGCATTCGCCATGTCTTACTTCAAGTTTCTACACTTAGAAAAAAATTTAAACTTTTGATATTAGTTATTACCCCTCTCATGCCAGGCGCATTCAACATGGTGGACCTCAAGTTTTAATTCCTTGGAAAATTTCACCTCCACTTCTCTTCAATCTTGGGGCATACCATCCTTTTTACTTATAAATTGCTTGCCTTAGACAAATTCCAAGGCATCTCCAAGTCAAGGCGCAAATGGGGGCAGGAGCTTTCATTTCACCATACTTAGAAATTTTAAAATCACTTCAATCTTTCAAGGGCGCGTTTGGCATGTGCTACTTTTAGTTTCTATGCCTTAGAAAAATTTTAAAATTTTGACCTTGAAGCTTCCAATTTTCATAACTTAGAATATTTTTCAAGCCTCTCATCTAGTTGGGCGCATTTGGCATGTGGAGGTGGATGAACTTAATACTTAGAAAAAAAAAATTTATATCAACCTCCCTGAAGTGGGCGCATTTGAGGTAGTAAGCAAGATGAAATCAACACTTAGAATCTTTTTTATCAACTGCCAACTTGATGAGGGCGCATTTTGAGGGTCTTGCAGGACGAACTCAGTGCCTTAGACAATTTTATCAACCTGGCTTAAGATGGGCGCAATTTCAAGGTGGAGGAGGATTAACTTCATGCCTTAGAAAATTTCTCATGGCTTCTTCCAGCTGAGGGCGCATCTTGGGGTAGGAGCAGGATTTATCAATATTTGAAATTTCTCCATCCTTCAGCCAATCTTATCTTGGGCGCATTTGACAAGGTGAGCAAGAACTTCTTCAGACTTAGAAAATTTCTCAGCTTGCTCGCACCTGATTTACTATATTTAGTAAGTCTTCTGATTTGCACCCTTCTGAAGCTCGGATCGATTCGAAATTTTAACCACAGGATCCTCATGACCTACTTAGCCTATTCACACTACCATCCTGAGCTAACCTGCTAAAAATAGCACATTTCTGAAGGTGGTTTACTATTTATAGCAACTGCATGTTTCTGAGACCTCCACAACTCCGTTTGACTTGAAATTTGAATGACGTGCTCCTCATCGGATGACTTGCCCGTTCACACTAGCGCCTGCTGCTGATTTACTATTTTTAGCCAGTTTCTGGAATGCCTTACTATAAATAGTAAGTGCTCCGATTGCCTTCAAATTTTACCGGTGGATAGCTTGAAAGATGTTGATCGCAGTGGGCTACACCGATTTTCGAAAATTTTGACATTTTACCCCTCATTTTGGGTCCCGAAGCTGGAAACCCTAATTTGACTTGCATGTATATCAAATGACCTCCGTTTGACCTCGTTTTTGTTGCACTTCACCCTATTTGTGGTTTTGATGCACTGGGCAGCTACCGGAATGGACCTGCTAAAAATAGTAAGTCTCTGAAAATTGATCATCTTGCCTTGCATGTCACATCACTGCGAAGCTCTTCAAAAACCCATAAGGAACCACCTGACATGCGTTAAAAACTCTGACATGCAAACCCTAAAAATAGCCTTTGAAGACGGCTCCTGAAAAAAGTTTTGATCCTGGTTTGCATGTTATACCGTTGCAAAGGTCTCAAAAAACCCACGAGGAATACGCAGACATGCAAAGAAAATATCAACATGCAAACCCTAAAATAGCCTCTGAAAGCTGAATTCTGAAAGTCATCGGCTCATTTTGCATATTATACCATTGCGTAGGTTTCAGAAAACCCAGAAAGAATCTCCAGACATGCATTGAAGAATTCTGCATATAAACCCTAAAATCTACTCCGGAATCTGAAATTACTAAAAATAGGAAGTTGTTTGTTTCAGCTCAAAACTTGCAGACGAGTGCTTGACATGTCCTGGATGCAGTGCGACGATCAAAACTTAAAAAGTGTTGAGAGAACGCCCTGAATTGCACACTTACTAAAAATAGTAAGTTGTCAGAATCCACTGAAATTTTGTTGGGAGCCTGTTGGAAGCATGCTAACAACAACGTTAGTCTCAGATTTCAATTTATTCACTTCATTTGACTTTAGATTGACCAGAGAAATACAAACCCTAATTCTATAGACTTGGCCAAAATTTCGCGTTTAAGCTCACAGATGGGCACATCCTCGGAAAGCAGACAGCAGAAAGAGACAGAAAGAGAGGGAGAGAGAGATAAAACCAAAGCCAAAAGACCAGAATGGAGCAAAAATTAGGGGGGTCCCCATTTTGAATGGGGCGATGTGTGAAAAGGTCACAACAATCAGATTTTCACATTTCTGACGTTTTAGGTTGTCTTGGAATCTTTTTCTGGACAAAACCCATATCTCAGATTTTTCGCCAAAAATAACTCTTCGATAGGCTATTTTTAGCCTCAGCAGGCTATTTTCAGCTTTCCAGAAATCTTGTCAGAACATAGTCGAGTTCACAGTCAACAGGCGAGTTTTTCAAAATGAAGTACACTCAGCTCGAATACAGGTCCAAATCAGTCCTTACTCACGACTTCATCAGGACAGTTGAGACAAATCTTCACAAGGTGCTGCCAGAGGCAGTCTTAGATCCAGTCAAAATCAGAGATTCGATTATTCAGAACATTCAGCAGTCTAGATTACTTGAGGCCGCTTCCATACCTATCTCCGCTCATTGTGTTGAGTTTGTGATGTTTTGCATTAAGCATTACAACTCTGCTACTCGTGAGACAGTGTCAGTAGATGGACGAGTCATTTGCAGTCTCAAGCCCCTGGATGTTGAAAGAAATTTTGGTATCCCTCAGCACCCGAACAGTCTGGATATTTCTATGGAGCAATGCGAGCATGCATTCAACGCTGATGTGCACAAGTGCCAAAGCAAAATGGCAGAACGATGGTTAAAGCAAGAGAAGAACAAATTGCCAAACAATGTGGGTTGTGGTGAGTACAAGGATGAATACGCGATTCTAATCACACTCTTGAATCATGTCTTAGGTCATTCACATGCAAATGTTTTCCAGCCTTGGATGTATTACATCATTGGTCGCATCATATCTGGGCAGGAGCATTATGATTGGGCATCCTTCATCAGTGATGTTCTCCACAAGCAGATCACCGGTTTCCTAGTTGCCCATGAGTTTCACATGTGTTCTTATCTCGTGTACTTGATTGCCTATTAGGGTTAGTTCCGAGGGTTAAACACCGTGGGCATTCTCACTGTTCAGAAAGGCTATCATTATTACGATCAACTTGAGTTCACTAAAGCTGAACGTCACTTCAAGCGTGTTCACGAGGATTTCCTGACTTATACAGTGAGGAATTTGGACAGGGAGTTGCACGTTTGTATCTCGACAGTTGCTAGAGCAGCAATGGATGGTTGGGCAGACTGGTTTATTCAGTTCTCGACATACACTTATATCCGAGTATATGCATTTACAGGAAATCTAGCTATGCTTGCATGCTATCCTTCGGATAGAACAGTTTTTATGGAGTTCCTCAGGCAGTTACATGATGTTCATCGTCATTTGCGTCGCAAGCATAAACCAGTTGCCAATTTTCCTTTTCAGTTTGGAATATATTGGTGCAAGACGACAGTTGATGCCAAAGCTGCAAGATAGGAATTAGAGAGATAGCATCTCAAGTATCTTGTTGAGGTCCGTGCCTATGATCCTTGGGGTCATTACATAGCATGACTCGATGGTCGCGCATATCATAAGCCTTCTATGGAAGACTATTGGGCCAATTGCGTGGATGACTTCGAGGTCCGCAGACGTAGCTATGGCCGCTTCTCTCTCTCACAAATTTATGTTTTCTTGGCAGAAGATGTGGGAGGTTTATCAGATGATGAGGGAGAAGTCCTTCCTCAATTTTTCAGAGAGTGGGTTGATACACAGCCACTGCCAGCAGTTGATTGGTACGCCAAGGAGTACGCAACAGTGAAGAAGAGGTCAAGTAGAGTTATCCAGAACAGTATACTTTACCTTGACAGCAAGAAGACCAGGAGGGTAAGTGTGCCTAGAGCAAAGCCGCCAATGGTGGATCCTTCGCTACCTTCCTCGTCGAAACCTAAACAAAAGAAGAGGAGTAACCCTCCCAAGAAAATTCAAGCGCCGAACAGTTCAAAAGGTAAGACGCTTGCTATTGATACACAAATGGAGCCAGTCAGACAGTCTATCACAGAGCCAGTTCAGAGTGTGCTAGTACCTGAGGTTCAACCTCAAGTTCCTATACCAGTTCCGGAGCAGTCACCAGTCCTGATTCATATTGAATTGGATTTAGACTCCCCATCTCGTAGCAGTTCCTCTACATATTCACTCTCATCAGAGCCTCCTGTTGCTAGTACAGATCCTTCCAATAGCATTAGCCGAGACAAGTCTTGGATTGAAACGCAACTGGGAAGGAAAAGGAGGCAGCCATCCTATGTCCTTAATCATTCAGACTTTGATCAAGTTTACCAAGATGCACCACACAAGAGGATCAAGAACATTGTCCACGTGGAGAGGAATACTAATATGGAGGTCATCATTGAGACTGCTATACCTCCACAGGGGAAGAGCTTGGATGAGTTGGAATCTCAGGACTTCGAGGTTATCACTGTCAACCTTGGTCGTAGCACACGCCAGACTCAGGTTGATCTCCTACAGGTTGCTACAGACAGTGCCAGGGATAGAATGCTAAAGGACGGAGAAGACAAGGCAGCCCTCAAGGCTGAAATCAAACAACTTTGTCAGTACATTTCTAGCCTTGTACACAGGTCAAATGTCACCGCCACACTCCCGCCGATGCTTGAGCCTCCAGCAGAACAAGGCCAACTTAATCATTTAGTTGCATACAGCAGGCGTTTGGAGGAATGGGAGGAGTTCATTGCTAGAGGCCGTTCTATGCTTACAAAGCTATATCAGTTGTGGTATAATGCACGAGAACTCCGTCTACGTCTCCAAGATGAGGAGCGAGACATGGCAATTAGTAGACCCCAGGACAAGATTATGATTGCTCACCTAAGTATGGCATATGAATCAGTCACAAATGCAGAAGATAAAAAAGCTATCTACTCTTGGAAAACACAGTTGGTTTTCAAGGCAAAGATAGAGGAGACTATGGCATCAGAGTTGGTTGACAGTAGAGAGCACGTTACTAGTGCACTTTGGTTTGTGAGGACTTTAGTATCTCGCTTACCGTATCGGTATCAGATTGAGAGTGGTGCATATGTCGAGCTTACTGATGTTCAGTCAGAGCTCCGAGCACTTATTCATACTATTTTCAGTGGGGAGAACGTTGGCTGTAAGATTAATCAGCTTACAATCATGTCGACATTGTTCGATGAAGCAACCAGGAGCAGAGGTGAACTTCAGTCCCAGATCACAGCTGGTGAGGACATGCTGCACAGACATAGCATACTTCGGCAAAGTATCAGAGCTCTAGACAGTGATGCAGTTAACAATCTCATTGAGGGATTGGTTGCTCGAGATCACGATCAGTAGACTTCAGTTCCCACCTCTCAGGATAGACATTACACACAGGAGTTAAACTTGGTGTTATCTTTTCAAGTTAACTCGTTGTCTCATCTCATGCATGTCTATTCTGGGATTAGCTTTATTCACTTGGAGTTACATTTAGGGTTTAGGTTAACTGATGGTAGTGTTCCAGTTAACTTGCTTTCAATAAGGACGTGCATGCTTGCACATTGTCCATTTTTAGACTAGATGTTTTGGTTAATTGACGGTAGCTTTCCAGTTAACTGTATAGTTTGCTTTATTAGGGTTTAGCAATAATCTTGCATGCATTGCAAGACTATAGTTGACTCAAGGTGATTTTAGGGTTCCCTACACCTTTTGATGTCTATAAATAAGAGTTTTTGCTCATTTGTACATAGCTTTTGCGTGGTAGCATACATGTTGTGCCTACCTTGCCTGTAGTATTGCTATTATTGTATCTGTTCAAGAACTTTTGCACGAGAGAGAAATATATGATGTGCCTACCTTGCCTTCAATATTGCTTGTTCTGTATCTGTTCATGAGTTTTTACTATTATGATGAATTGTTATGCCACTTGGGTTTCATGCAATTATGATGGTGAATTCTTGCTTTAGTTAGATATAGTGGCTAGTTTGATCATAAATTGTATGCGTGTCTCGCCTATGCAATTTATTGTCCTAGTTGGCTATCTTTCATGTTTTGTGTTCAATAAACTCGTCCAGATTGAGCTGATAGATGTGCCACCTTGCCTTCAAGTTGAGAATCTGTACTTAGCTATCGCATGATGTGTGTGAATAATAAACTAATTCAGATTGAGTTGATAGTTGTGCCACCTTGCCTTCAAGTTGAGAATTTGTACTCATTTTATCGTGTGTTGTTTCCAATAAGCTCATTCAGAAAAGCAAATAGTTGTGCCACCTTGCCTTCACGTTGTGATTATGTACCTGGCTTATCATCAGATAATCATTCCCGCTTCATTTCCTCATGCTCTAAATTCTTGAGGGGATTGGATAGTTAAGTTACTTAGTTTTGTGTGTTGTAGTTAAGTCTTGCAAAACCAAAAAATACTTAGCTGCAACGTATATAGTTTTCTTGAAAGCCTTGTACCTCTTACAGTTGAGACAAAAAGATAGGATATAGTTTAGTTTATTTTCCTTTTCAAGCAATTTTGTCAAGCACAACGACGGAGCTTCCCCTCCTAATTTGAAGAGCACTCATTGCATAGTGTGCATAGTTGTCCGTACCAACTTATACTCCAGAGGTGTTAGTTGTTACGCAAACATCTTTTCACTTATCCACTTCCACATCTCTTTGAGATTAGGACTGACAACGAAGGGAATCCAAAGATATCTCACCTCCAAGTTGGGGCCACCCCACTGAAAGTGGAACTCCTTTAACCAATCTAGCAAGGCTTCTTCCCAACCTAGAGCAATTGACTTGGGGTTGGATATTTTAGCTCCTGAAGCAAGACAGAAAAGCTCAAGTTTTACCATTAAAGATTCCATGTTGTTCCTATCAAGGTAAATGAATAAGGCGGTGTCATCTACAAAATGAACATTGATCAATTCATTACTGTCAGGGAGTCTAATTCCTCTTATTCTTGGGGAAAGCGTATGGTCCCTCAGAAGAAAATGTAGGGCATCTGAAGCAATAACCAATAGAGCAGGGGCTAATGGACAGCCCTGCCGGATGGATCTTTCCATCCACACCTCTAGTGAGAACTCTCCATTCACTTCAATTTGGGCGGAAGCATCTTTTAGCAGAGTGCTTACCATCTTGCAAAAGCCTTCAGGGAACCCAAACGATTTAAGGACAGTCCTTAGGAAAGACCATTCCACTCTGTCATGAGCCTTCTCAAAGTCCAGGAGCAACATCGTAACCTTTTGGTTGGTTACCTTTGCCCATTCCATGGCTTCACAGCTTGTTATGAGGTTTTCCAATATGTAGCGCCCTTTGATGAAGCCAGTTTGGGTGGGGCTCAGAATCTTGGGCAACAGATTAACCAATCTTAAGGCAAGCCCTTTGGCAAATATCTTGTAGGAGACATTTAAAAGAGTGATACGCCTCCAGTTTTTCACAAGGGTTTTGTCCCCTCCTTTGGGCAAGAGTTTGATGATACCCTTGTTGATGGACTTCCCCATTAATGGCTTCCCTACAAACTTGAAGGTCTTCAGAAATCCAGTAAGAGAAGCATTTGTAGAATTCAACAGGTAGCCCATCCCAGCCAGGTGATTTATCATTGTTCATAGAGGCGATGGCCTTTTGGATTTCTTCCTTAGTCACATCTGCAGCGAGGGAGACAACATCTTCATCAAAGATCTTTTCAGGGATGATGCTTTCAACAAAGCTTCTTGCTTCACTTCTATCACTCCCCTCCCCTTCAGAGGAGAAGAGGTTCTTGAAAAAGTTGTAGAATTGTTTCAGGATGTCCTCTTGAGAGCTGAGAAGATTCTCACCATCCCATATTTGTCCAATTTGCTCCTTTAAGTTTTTCTCTCTTAGGAATATAAAGAAGAACTTGGATCCTTTGTCATCAGGTTTTAGCCAATTCACTTTAGCACAGACCTCATGCCGTTGATTTTACGGGTCTGAATTCTTCTTAGGCAGTCTTTGGCTTTCAGCAAATCTTCCCTTAAGTCATGTCACCTGGTGTCTTTTGAAGTTTGGATTTAGCCTCATATAGACAGTTCTAAAGATCATTTTCTAGCTTTCTGCTGTCTAAAGCCTTCTTTTTTCCTACAATCTGGAACATATTCCTCCAGGAATCAACATTGGTGTTCCATCTTTCAATGGTAGTGGCGTCCTTGAGCATCCACTTATTTATTTACCTGATTGAGGAGATGGCCTCCTTGCAATCAGCATCTTCAAGAAGCATGGTGTTGAGCTTAAAGGCCCGGTTCTTGGTTGGAATCACGGGCCTATCTTGGCAAAAAGCAAGCTTCGATTTGATAGGCTGATGATCAGAAAGGGAGTAAGGGTGGACGCAAACCTTAACACCTTTATCATTGGGAGTGAAATTGAAAAGTCTTTACTAGCATAGAACCTATCCAACCTGGAATAAATTTTGGCATTACCTTTTTGCACATTGCACCAGGTAAACCAAATATCCTTACACTCCTTTTTACAATTCTCCATTGGGTCAGTTAGATTGAACTTGTGTTTCAATATGAGCCAAAAGTGTTTCTCATTTCCTTTCCAAAATAGGTCTATCCCTCCCCACTTGTCTTCAAAATGCTCAATCATGTTAAAATCTCCACCAAGCACCCAGGGGATCGTTGGCAGGTTAGCAAGCCATTGCCAAAGGGTGATTCTATCCCTATAGTCATTAGGAGCATAGACAAAGCAAATTCCAAACTCCTCTTTTTTCAATGTTACCCAACAACTCTGTTGCATGGGGAACACCCAGATCCGGTTATGAATTGATTCCATTGGTTCGCAATTAGAATGGCTGCCCCCCCTGCCCCTTTCATGTGTAGTAGAGAATGAGAAAGCCTCCTTCCAAACAAACTTGAGGTTGTATTCGAGGGAAAACCCAGTAGCCTTGGTTTCCTAAAGAAGCACAATGTCTTTACTTTTCTCCAGATTTAAAAACCTTCAAATCAGCAAACTAGATACCAACAAAATGCAACACCACTCCTCTAAATCTAGTAGCCATGCCTAGGAACAACTATAGATCACTTGCTAAACCCTAGACGCCACCCTTGCCACTATGTGCAGCCTACAAACATAGGCAATCTGATCTGAAAACCCTCACGCCCAGCATGGAGGTGTACGGCCTGTTGTGAATGGTACGGCCTATATAAGGGTTCACACGTGCCAGCAATAAAGTGCTCAATCTTCCCTTAAACCTCACGTGCCAACTTATGAAAGAACAACAGCAATAATAACCAGTTAATCAACTTCTAATCTGCCAACGAAAACCTCTATAATTGCTGCAAATGAACTCCTAGAAAACCAATGAAGCCTAGTAATAACCTCCATGTGAGATTATCTCTCTAAATGCCCTTGGGTGATCTTCCACACCTGTAGACACTGTTCTCTTCGAGGGATTTCGTCCTCAGAAAAGCTTCAATCTTCAAAACCAGCAAACCCTTGCTTAGTTTCTCCAATTTGCACAAGTTTCAATAAAATAAACAATGATAATGAAAAAGCAAATGCTCTTTTGCTTATTATATTCTCCAAATCCCCACTTAGCAAATAATTAAATAAAATATTTGCTTTTGATGCTTTTAATACATTTCTCTTTTAATATAATAATTAATAAAGCATCATTAAATATAATACTTTATTAATTGCCATTTAACCCCTTATATCACCTTATAATAAAGTCATCATTAAATAATAATATTATTAAAGTCAATTAACTTTAATAATATAATTAAATCAATAATTCTCAATAATTAACCAACACCAGCTCAAAAGAGCGATCCAATCACATTTTCCAGATGTAGGCATGATGACTGATGCCAACATGACTTACTATAAATAGTAAGTTTAAGCAATATGACCAAGTGACTTACTATAAATAGTAAGTGTGGGAGAAATCGACCAAAATGGACCTCCAAAATGCCCACCACCAAAACATTGAGTCACTGAGTAGAAGAATATTGAGATAAACATCATAAGCCCGCTAAGGACCACTGATTACCCTCAAAAGGGTCCCCAAAACATCCCACTAGCCTATGGGGACCAGATAGTAGGCTAACCACTACAAAGATAAGGATCCCGAAAAAAGGGGACATTACAGCCCAAGCAGCGTATTTCGAATTTTTTTTACCTTTTTAACTTTTTTTTGACATAAAAATATTAAATAAAGCCCCACAACTCCAAAATGATGTCTGCCATGAAGGTTTGTGTGGCTTTGAAGGTCTTAATTTGGGTCTTATTATGAATGCAAAATGATGTATGCCATGAAGGTTTATGTGGTTTTGCACTACCCCTCAACCCCATTTGGGGCATTGCCCCCAAACTCCCATTGAATTCATTTGTTTTGCCATGTACTCTCCAAGTCCAAGTTTCCAAGTTCGCCTACAAGTCTTCATCTATAATATCATGATCAAATTGGACAATCTTCCCTGATGCTTACCTGCAAGGAGAAATGCAATAATGTAGTTAATTTTAATATATAATATATATCATGACATTCGAGTTTGACTAATTGGCATTCTAATGTTTTATATTTTTTATGGTGGTTTTGTTTATTATATAATATATGATGCTATGTGTGGTATTTTGAACTCAATTACTATTGTAAATATATATATATATATTTTTTATTTTAATATGTTTTTGTATGGACGAACCCAAAACGAACCCAGCCCCAAAAAAATTTTTGATCTAATCCGTGAACCAAACCCTCGAACCGAAACCCAAACCAATAACTTAGGTTAAAGTTGTTTGCTGTTAAGAAGGCCAACCCTTCCTTATGATATTCTCGCCCATGTTAGAAGTTATAGATTAAATTCATGTTTAACTAAAAGCTGGCCGACTTCTTTTGATAGTTATGAAAGACAAAAATAAACTAAATATTTTACTTATTCTCGGTCGACCACCTTTTCAAGATATAGATATATATGAGATTGTCCAAGAATGAAACAATATATATTGAAGAAGGAAGCAAATACATTTTAAAGAAGAGCAGCGATTATAATAGAAGTTAATGTATGCAGCGATTCCTATGTTTTAAATGGAGTGATTATTGAAATAATAATATAGGCAGTGATTTAGAAGTAATTACTATGTTTAAAGGAGCAGCGATTTTTAAAGATCTATAGAAGGCAGCGACTTAGTTTGAAAAGGAGCAACAACTTAGTTTGAAATGGAGCAGCGATTTAGATTAAGGAAGAAGCAAATTAACTTTGTGAAGGCAGCAATTCATTATTAAAGATAGAAGTTATATTTACAAAGGCAGCGATCATGTTTAAAAAGGATTGAGGATAAATAAAAGTGTCTTAAGGCAGCGATCAACATTAAAGTGTGTTGATAATGAGTCATGTATTTTTAAAAGGTTGTCTCCATTCAAAGCGATGCCTCCCTTCATGAAGAGGCAGAAGGAAGATACAAATGTAAAGAGAAGTTGGAGGGATAGCATGCAAGCAAGTGAGATATGTGAAGAGTGAAGAAGAAAGCAAGTGTGTGGAACCAAAAGGATACATCACAGAAACACAAGAAGAGTTTATGAAGAGAATATAGAAGATCATTCAAGGCAGATTTGTGAAGGAGAGTAAGTGAGTGTGGAGGATTAAAAGAAAAATATAATATATAGTATATACACCTACAGATCTGCATGTGGAAATATAAAGAAGATCATTGTAAGAAGTATAACTGCAGAATTCAGAAGAGTTTATAGCAGATCTATAGAGAAGAGTACAAGAAGATTTGAACAGAAGAACTTGCTGATTTGAATGTGCTTTTTCATCATCCATTAAAGAGGACATTCACAAGAAGATAGTGATCATATTGCATAGAAGATTGATGCCTTAACAAGAGATTGGTGTCTCTTATCAGGTTGGTGCTCAGTTGTGGGGATTGGTGTCTCCAATGGGTCGGTGCCTACAAATTCTACAAGCAAGGATTGTGTTGTGACCTTTTCACACATCGCCCCATTCAAGATGGGGACCCCTAATTTTTGCTCCATTCTAGTCTTTTGGCTTTGGTTTTGTCTCTCTCCCTCTCTTTCTGCTGTCTGCCTTTTCGGGGACGTTCCCGCCTGTGAGCCTTAACGTGGAATTTGGCCAAGTCTGTAGAATTAGGGTTTGTACTTTTCTGGTCAATCTGAAGTCAAATGAAGTGAATAAATTGAAAATTGAGACTAACGTTGCTGTCAGTATGCTCCCAGTAGACTCTCAGCTAAATTTCATCAGATTCCAGTCACTTACTATTTTTAGTAAGTGTGTAATTCCAGGCGTTCCTTCAGCATTCTTGAAGTTTTAACAGTCACACTGCATTCAGAACACATCAAGCTACTCACTGGCAAAATTTGAGCTGAAACAGACAACTTACTATTTTTAGCAGTTCAGCTTCCAGAGCAAATTTCAGGGTCTATATGAGAAGTTTTTCAGTGCATGTCTAAGGATTCCTTCTGGGTTTTCTAAGACCTTCGCGATGGTATAACATGCAAAGCGAGATGGTGACTTTCAGAGTTCAGCCTTCAGAGGCTATTTTTAGGGTTTGCATGTCAGGGTTTTCTTTGCATGTCTGATGATTCCTTGTGGGTTTTTTGAGGGCTTCGCGATGATGTGACATGCAAAGCAGGATAATCACTCCTTCAGCAACTTACTATTTTTAGCAAATTCATTCCGGCAGCCGCCTCCCAGCACTTCAGAATCACAAACTAATCGCAATGCAACAGAAACGAAGACAAACAGAGGTCATTTGATATGCATGCAAGATGAATTAGGGTTTCCAGCTTCGAGACCCAAAAAGAGGGGTAAAAAGTCGGAATTTTCGAAAACCGGTGTAAACCACCACGATCAATATCTTTCAAGCTATCCGCTGGTAAAATTTGAGGGCAAACGGAGCACTTACTATTTATAGTAAGTCATTTCAAAAACAGGCTAAAAATTGTAAATCAACGTCAGGCGCCGATGTTAACAGGCAGGTCACGTGGTGAGGAGCGCGTCATTTGAATTTCAAGTCAAACGGAGTTGTGGAAGTCTCAGAAACAATCAGTTACTATAAATAGTAAACCACCTTCGGAAACTGCTATCTTTAGCAGGCCAGCTCAGAATAGCAGTGTCAACAGGCTGACAAGGTCATGAAGATCCAGTGTTCAAAACTTCAAATCATTTTGAGCTTCAGAAGTGTAGAAATCAAAGGACTTACTATAAATAGCAGGACACAGAGAAACAAGCAGAAGGAAGGAAAAATGGCTAAGTTTAAGTTCATCCTGCTCCACCCTGAAAATGCGCCCACTTCAGCTGGAGACCTTGAGAAAAATGCAAAGTGCTGAACTTCCTGCAGGAACTTGAAAATGCGCCCAGCTTGCCTTCAAGATGATTGAAAAATATTCCAAGTCTGGAATTTCATCCTCCTACCACCTCCAAATGCGCCCACTTCAAAGCTAATAGCATGCAAAAAATTTCTAAGTGTTGGTGCCTTATCCTCCACCCTAGGCCAAATGCGCCCTATTCAAAAAGTCAAGGCGATTAAAATATTCTAAGTAAGAGTTTTATCCTTCTTCACATGCTAAATGTGCCCATGCTGAGTGAAGCAAGGTCAAAGGCAAAGGGCGTTGAAAAAAGTTTCATCCTCCTCACCCATCAAAATGCGCCCTCACAAGCAAGATGCTAGAAAAATATTCTAATGCATAAATCTATTCACCCCCTCAAATGCGCCAAGTTTAGAAGGAGCTCAAGGAGAAGTCAAAAGGGAAGTCAAAGACACTTATCATCCTCCTATGGCAAAATGCGCCCATATCAAGGCATGTGAAGACAAGAGTTAGGGCGTTGGAGTTATTCCTTCCACATGTGCTAAATGCGCCAAGCTATGAGGTGATTTGAATGAAACATGGAATAAAATGTGCTAGGCGTTGAAGTTTGAAATTTCCTACATGACAAGTGAGATGCGCCCTAGATGCAAGGTGGTGGAAATATGCTAGGCATTGGGTTTTAAAGAGATATTTATTCCTCATGAAAGGTAAAATGCGCCCAAGACATTCAAAAGGAAAAAAATTTCTAAGTGAGTTGAAATAAAATTTTCCCACCACTGGCAAATGATTGAGGTTGAATAAAATTTCCTAAGGCAAAAAATTCAAAATGCTAAGTGATTTAAAATTTTCTAAGGCACAATATTTCCTCCTTAGGAAAAATACGCCCAAGTCTGGTGAAGTGTAAAATTTTCCTGAAGCATGAATGAATTGCCCGAGGTGAAGTCAGAGGATATCAGCTTTGCAGGATGGATTAAAAAATTTCAAGTCAGAGCAACAAAACACTCACAGGGATGAAGAAATGAAATAAATTTCATGAGAAATTATTTTTTCTAAGGTTCAAAATTCAAGAAAAATTAAATGAACCCATTCGTTGTATACCCATGAATTCGACAAGTTCTGGAGAAAATTTTCTTCTGGGTATTAAATATTTTTGACGAGAAGTTGATTTCCAAGTCTTCTGCACTTCGCCAAGGCCTTCAGGATGAAGAATTTAATCAGCACTTGAAATAATGAATTTTCCTAAGGGAAATTTAAAATTTTCTGAGGCAAAATGGATAAATGTGTTTTCAAAAATATAATGCTTCAGATGATGAAATTGAAATGGATTGCCTAGGAAATTTTGATTGAATTCTTCACAGGATGAATTTTCCAGAGTCAAAGGAAAAATAAAATTAAAAGTTGAAATTACAGAGCTTCGGCTGGTGAATGAAATTTGCTAAAGAGTGAATTTAAAAATTTTCAAAAGTGAATTGAAGTGCTAAGTATGCCAGTCAAGTTGAAATTCTAGAAGGTCAAGATTCTAGGCGTCAGGAGACAAGTGTTGAAATTGGCAAAGGAGGGAAACTCGAATTCTTGCTGGAAGTAGTGGAAATTTAATGCATTAGCTAAACTTAGCCTCCTTCTAGAATTCAATTTTGCTATAAGAGCTGAAAGTTCATTCATTCTTTTCACAGCTGAAGAAGTTTGATTTTTGCTCTGAGTTAGAAGTACGACTTGAAGTGAGTGACAGAGTTGCTGAAAAGAATTTCTGAAGTTAAAGATTGTGCTGAGAGGAAGTAAAATTTGAAGTAGAGGTGTTGAGATCGATTTTCTTTTTGAAGTGTTGAAAGTAATATTGCTGCAAGTTGTTGAAGCTCGAGGCTTTAACTTCAGTGTTGTATTTCTCGAAATTTGGGGTTGAAGCTTTAATGTTGAAGCCTTTTATTTTCAAAGCCAACTCCACTTGCCAGCCATCTCACGAAATTTCTTATTTTAAAAAAGTTAGAATTATAACGCTTGATATTTTATCTTGTAGATGGCTGAAGCTCAAAGGGAGGATGCTACCAGTACAAGCAAGGCTGCAGCCAGAGCTGGAAATGCTGAAGCTGGCAAAGAGAATGCTTCCAGGAGAAGAATTTATGGGCAAGGAGGAACGTCAAGATTAGGCAGTGATGGAGTAAACAATCGAAGATGATGGAATCATGAAGCAAGTACTTGGAAGAAATGGCTAAGTGTTGGAATTTCTCCTCAAAGACCCAATATGCACCAAACGCAATCAGGCAAATGGCAGGCGTAAATGATTGAATCCAAGACAAGGAAATCTTCCAAGTTCAGAATGAAAGAAGAGATGAAGGTTCAAACAGGTTAGAAGGTTGCAAGCTTGAAGTCAGATCGAGAACGTGCTTGCTGTACCAGTCCAAGAAGTTGAAGCTGTTTGATCAAGTCTGCAGTCAGGGAAGAACAAGTGTGAACGTGTTTCAAAGTTGGAATCTTCTAGAAGGATGATGGACATTAATGGCTCATTTATTACCCCACTCCTCTTGGTGGCGGTTTTTAGGGTAAATCTTGTTTAGGGCTGAGGTGGCACAATCTAGGCCATCCAGCCGATTGTAATCTGAGTCGTCCGTTGGACTTGGCCAGCTATAAAAGGGGCATCCCCACTCATTTGTACCTCATTAGATTAGAAGTTAGAATAGCAGAGAGGAGTAGAGGGAATTTGATAGAATAGAGAGTAGAATAGTTTGATAGTTTAGATTGAAAAGGAAGGAAAGTCTTCCCTTTGAATACTTGTTGTACCCAAAACCAAAATTTTTGCTTCACTAAGGCATTTTGCTTAATTGAGTCTTATTCTTGTTAAAGTGATGTCAGAAGGTCGTTTTTGGGGTTTTTAAATATGGAGTTGGTGTTAGTGTCATGTCAGTCTGTTACTGAAGAAATTTGAAAAAAGTGAAAATCTGAAGAAAAATCATCAAAATTTTCTATCCCTGGAGAGGGGAGCACATTTTCAAAAGGGCGCCCTATCTTTTATGGGCTCAGATCCTGTTTTTAGGGTTTGTCACCTCCAGCAGACATTTGTCCGGCATCACGTCAGCTTCGCAATGGACTATCAAGTCTGTCAAACGGACCTGTTTCATGCAAGTTACAGGAGATACAGCGCAAAACGAGAGGAGAGCCAAAATTGGCTAACACTGGAAAAAAGAGCAGCTTTTGAAAAAGGCACCCATCTTTTTGAGGTGTCAGATGAAGGTTTTTGACTAAATGCCACCTAAGATGTTTGTCTCACATTTGTTCAAGCTTCGCGACGCATCCGTTAGTGGGTGAATCTGAGTTGCTGAAGTGCCTGAGCCGGAGGTCAAACATAGGGTCAAATCTTAGTCAAAATATCAAAAAATGAACAAAAGAGCACTTTTTCATAAAGGCACCTAAGCTTTTCAAGCCTTTAATGACTTCTTTTTGATGATCTCAAATATTCAATTTGTCCGTGTTACGTTCAGCTTTCCGTTGCCTGTCTCCGTCAGATCAGAAGGTGACTCAGCAGCTTGCAGTTGGAGTTTTAGTATTATTTTGGTCAGTTCCAGAAATGGCTCATCTCTGGGAGTAAAAGAGCAACATTTCAAAATGGCGCCCTTGATTTTCACCCCTCAGATGATGTTTTCTGGAGAAATGTGCCTTTTCAGCTGTCATGCAGAATGAAGTCAACTCCGTAATGAACCTGTGATCCAGTCCTGAAACTTGGTTAATCAGAAGTTATGAAGAATTTTTTTTCCCTTCGTTTGAGATGCAGATGAGAAAATTTGACTAAGTCTGTGAAAAAGAGCAGCTTTTCAAAAGGGCGCTTGGATTTTTGAGCTTTCAGATGTTAGTTTTATGATGTTCAGTCTCAAGGTATCTTTTGATTAGTTTTTGTCCTGCTCTGTGATGCACCTGTCAGCCAGCCAATCGGTGGAGTCAGTCAGCCAGGGTCAGAGGATGAACAAAGGTCTCGAAAGAGGTTTAAGCCTAAATTTCATGAAAATTGGCTAAGTCTGGAATTCGCCTTAAGAGGTCAAAGTTGATTTTTCGAAAGAAGTTGACTGGTGCGCCTTAACTTGAGTTCTGACTTCAGTTAGACTGAACGATTTCTGGGTTGTCATCTCCAGTTCATATATTGGCATGTTGAGTGATCTTTCAGTTCGCATGTCGAGTTAACTAGTTTGCATGTCCAGTTAACAACTTTGCATGTTGAGTTAACTTGTTTGCATGTTCACTTAACTGAAGATTAAGCTTGAAAATCAACTTTAGTTTGCATGCATGGCGAATTTGGTTGAAGCATGATTTTGTGAAGTATGGCGAATTCATCTTTGTCAACTGAAGTTTCCAAAAAGGGACGCCATATTTTTTAAAAGATTTAAAGCATGAGGTTGAAGTTGGCGCTTCACTTTTTGAATGTCAACTAAAGTCTTAAAAGGGATGCTTTAATTCTTAATTGTGAATTTAACATAAAGCATGAAGATGGCGAATTCAACAAGGATTGTCAACTGAAGTCAAATTCGCATGTTGCTTTAAATAAATTTGCAACTGAAGATTGAAAGGGAAACCCTAAAGCATGATGCTTTATTTAGCTTATTTTAGTTTTAGTTAACTAAAATGAGGTCCAATCATAAGCCAAGCGCCATTTTTCAAGGTTTGATGCTTTATGCGAATTTCAAAGATGAAAGTCTATTTATTCAAGTATTGGCGTCCATTATTTCTTCATCTCAAGCTTTGAAATTCAACGTTCTTCATAGCAACGGATTCGGATTGATCAGAAGAAGAAGATTTCAGACTTTATTTTCACTTTGCATGCAGGTTTCATCAAGTTCCAAAAAGAGATTGGCGAATTCTTCAGAAGCAAAACAAGCAAAACTTTCTATCTTCTGTCTTATTTCTTCTATTTCTCATCTTAGGTACTTTCTTCGCATGTCAAAGAAAACGACAAAATATTCAGAATTTGATCATCTGGGTTCGCATATTTCAGCATCAGCAGCAAAACCCATGTCTTAGATTTTTTCGAGAAAATTGCCCCGCAGCCTTCATTCAAGCTCTGTGCTTTTTCCGAAGATTTCTTTGCATGTGGGCCAAGATCACATCTTTTTGAAAATCGCATCATTTGGGTTTGTTTAGAATTCCATTGTGCACAAAACCCATGTTCCAGATTTTCTCAAGAAAAATTGCCCCAGGAAGCTCTAGAACCCTTGCAATTCTCGACTGAAGAATCTTTGCATGTCAAGCTAAATGGCATTTTTTCACAATTCTGACGTTGTGGGTTGTCTTAGAATCATTTTCCGGACGAAACCCACGTCTCAGAATTTTTGGTGAAAATTATCCTCCGACGGGGTATTTTTAGCCTCACTAGGAGCTATTTTTGCTTTTTGGAGAAAGTTGTTAGAACATAGCCGTGTTCATAGTCAACGAGCAAGTTTTTCAGAAGGCGGTTCAACTAGACTGAATTCAAGACCAAATCGGTCTTAATTTAGGTTTTCATCAGAGCAGCTAACAATGAAGCGTTAAGTTGCAAAAGGAACAGAGATCACTTCATTTACGGAACCGCCAAAGTCACTCAGATCCTGTGCCATTATCTTCGTGAAGATGGTACCTACGCTGATCTTAATGAAGTACAAGCTGAGTTCAAAAAGCTGATTCGTGATAACCTTGAGGGAGATCCTATGGCGGCTAAGTTGGAGAATATTTCAGTTATTTCAGCTAGTCTCAAAAAGTCGACTGAAGATGTCAGAGAAGGCATGCATACAGTCAAGGAAAGTGACAGAGAACTGAAGAAACAGATTGTTGTTTTGAACAGCATCAAAGTGCCAGACAACAGAGAGATTGATGAGTTCTTGGTTGAAGTGTTAGACCGAGATGACATGGAGTGATCTGCCAGTTGGAACCTGCAATTAGTTTCGAGGGTTGAGTCATGAGCAGCAGTTAACTCGACTTTCAGTCTTGAGTTCACTTGCTGACTTCACACATGCTTATCTCTTCCTTGGGATTATCTTCACAGGAGTTAGGGTTAGGGTTTCCAGTTAACTGAAGGGTAGTGTCCAGTTAACTTTGCTTTAAATAAGGACGTGCATGCTTGCACATTGTCCATTTAGGTTAGATGTACTGCTAACTAATGGTAGGTTTCCAGCTAGTATAGTTTGCTTTATTAGGGTTTAGCAATAAATCTTGCATGCATTGCAAGACTGTAGTTGACTCAAGGTGATTTTAGGGTTCCCTACACCTTTTGATGTCTATAAATAAGAGCTTTTGCTCATTTGTACATAATTTTTGCGTGATAGCATACATGCTGTGCCCACCTTGCCTGTAGTATTGCTATTTTGTATTTGTTCACGAACTTTTGCACGAGAGAGTAATATATGTTGTGCCTACCTTGCCCTCAATATTGCTCATTCTATATCTGTTCATGCGCTTTTACTGTTATAATGAATTGTTATGCCACATAGGGTTTCATGCAATTGTGATGGTGAATTCTTTCCATAGTTAGATCAAATCTGTTTTCGTGTTCAATAATCTTGTTCAGATTGAGATGATAGTTGTGCCACCTTGCCTTCAAGTAGAGAATCTGTACCGGGTTATCGTGTGATGTGTGTGAACGATAAACTTATTCGGATTGAGTTGATAGTTGTGCCACCTTGCCTTCAAGTAGAGAATTTGTACTGGATTATCGTGTGATGTGTGTGAACAATAAACTTATTCGGATTGAGCTGATAGTTGTGCCACCTTGCCTTCAAGTTGAGAATCCGTACTTAGTTTATCGTATATTGTTGTTTCCAATAAGCTTGTTTAGATTGAGCTGATAGATGTGCCACCTTGCCTTCAAGTTGAGAATCTATACTTGTTTATCGTCAGATAATCATTCCTGCTCCATTTCCTCATGCTCTGTTTTCTTGAGGAAACTGGATAGATTTAAAGTAGTTAGCTTAGTTGTAGTTAATGATCTGCGAAACCAGAAAATCCTTAGTTGCAACGTTCTTGGTTTTCTTAACCTTGTGCCTCTTTCATGAGAACAAAAAGATAGGACTTAGATTACTTTTCTTTTTCACCTAATTTCAACACTACAGGAGCTTCCCTCCTAATTTGAAGAGCACTCACAAAGGTGCATAGCTGTCCGTACAAACCCGCACTCCGAGGTGTTAGTTTTACGCCAACAATACTTTGTAAGAAGTTGTCGTGAATGCTTTCATAATAAAAGAATTTTTCATTGATGGTGATCTCTTTGTTATGAGTAGTTGTCGAGGCTTCTTCGTCCTTCCAATTCACGTAGCATCTTGAAGTAGCTTAAAGTAAAGTAGATTTCATTTCATGCAAGTACTTAGTAATTGTGGAATGTGGTGCTCGATTTGAACAAGACTTCGCTCATCCATACCACTAGCGGGCTCGCTAACGGTGGGTTCGCCCTGCGTGGTCAACTGGATTACTTTTCAAACTTAACTTCGATTGTGACTCACATGTTCGTATGCATCGTCTTGATGGTGCTTGCATGTTGAGTTATAATTTGAACATCTTTCACTACTCCTTTGAAGATTGCACCGGTTTTGTGGAAGCTGTCCGAAGCGAGGCAAAGCAAGGCTCGGTTGAAGTCTGTAAGAATTGATCGCCATGTCCCACGCCTTAGAGTAGAACATAAACTTCTTAGGCCCTACACTCATTTAATTTCAGTTCATTTCTGGTTAGTATTAGGAAACTTGTGCTCATTTGCCAAATCATCCAAATTACATGAAAGCCCTTAGTCTACTGTCTGCTGTCAACTGCTGAACAATTGTGTAAGTCCCCTTGAAATACCAACAAAACACATCGAGCCAACTGAGACTATTCGCACTAAAGGAACCTTGGAGTTAAATGCATGATCTATCTCGCAATCTTAGCATGCAGGAAACTTTGTTCAAGAGAGGATATAGTATCCGTTGGGAAACTTTATTCTGTGTTGGTGCGGTCGCAAAAATCACATCAACAGATTGGTGTCTCCAATGGGTTGGTGCTCACAAATTGTATAAAAGGGGATTGATTTCTCCTGTAAGTTGGTGCCTACAAAGTTTGAAAGAGATTTTAATATCAAGCAATATTTTGCCATGGTTTTCTCCCGCAAGGGTTTCCAAGTAAATCTTGTGTTCTTGTTTGTGTGAATCTTGAGTATTTTGGATATCATTTCTTTTGTGGTTATTAAGTTTCAAAAAAGTAAAAGTTTCGCCTTATACTAATTCATCCACAACCCCCGTCCCCCCACCCCCGTCTCAATAAAAGTGTGTTCTTAAATTTATTGGTCTCTGATTTAGCTAGTACCTAGTACTTGTTTCTTTCCCTTTGGATCTTTGTTTACAACCAAATACAGCTCTCTTATTTAGCCAGTAAGAAGCTGTCTACATTCGTGCTTGATAGTTTACCTTACTTTAAATCTACATATCTCATTCCAAGTCTCAATTTGTAACAACTAGTTATTTACATTCAATGCAAAACTCCATTATGTGATGTACCGTGCTCACTGCTGATTGGATTTCTCTTGATTTATAGGTCTGATTTTTTTGTTTTGTGATCTGCTTTCTTGTTTTGTGTTTTTGGAAGTTTGATGTTAATGAAACTAGTGATATTTTGACAAGCGTAGGCATACAAAGAACTCATATAAAAACTAAACTTTAATTATAAACTAAGGAGATACATAAATTGATAATCAGGAGGCTTTCTTTACACAATAGAAAGTGCATAAGTCATATAACTTTTATACATTCCGGAAAAGACTTCATTTACAACCCTAGGTTAACTTGCAGCCAAAACAACACTGTGAACAGTGTTTGCTACAGTACCCGCGCCCAAATAAAAGCATAGACAAACTTACTAGCAACCTTTTCCCACTGAAAATTCGTTGAAATAACCTCTATTGAAGGAGGCACCCACTTTGGAAGAAGAAGCAGCAACAAATAGGAGGCGTTTTCTTTGCTTGATGAAGATGAAACCCTCTCACAAAGGCGGCTGGCTGTAAGTGAATATTTCAGCTTCAAAATCTTCACAAATTTGCTAGAACACTTCCAAGATAGTTGAAGGAGCTTCAAACCACGATTACTTAACCAAAAGATGACTTCAAACCCTCTAGAACAGCAAAATAGAGCTCCCACGAATCATACAAATTCTGACCTGCCTCTTTAAAGTGGTATTTCACACCATCAAGAGCACAAATATTTGAAGAAACGAAGTCCAACCAGACTTCCCCACTGCTAAAAGTAGAAACCCTAGATTTCTCCTTCCACACTCTCCACACTTCAAGCTTCAAACAAGTCAAATAATTCATAATATGAGAAGTTCGAACTTCTCAAGTCCCTTTTATAATTTTAGCTTGAAAACACTATTCATTAAAAAGTTACTATTCACTTAAGTTGTTGCTTTTTTCCCACTTTAGTGATGAATAGTAACAGCAAAATAGAATTCAACCCCAAGAACTAATAGGCACATGGCCCCCAAAGTCTGGAAAGGTGAAACGATGATGAAGATCAATATTTCAAGCTCCCGTAACACGCCAAACGTGCAATTCCACCATGTCACCAAACTCCAGATACCAAATAAGCAAATTTCCGACCAGGTGCCCGGACAGGTGACCCTCTAACCAGAACCCTTAGCCTACGAGGGTCGATGTAATAGGCTAAACCACTGAGTCTCGAAAGGTTAAATAGAAGGGGACATTACACATTAAAATCTTGTACAGTGTGCATACTTTAAATTCTATCTATAGTTTTGACTTTTGAGTTTTAGGTTTTGTTAGGTCTCAAGGAGCTTTCCCTTATAACTTGAAGAATGGTTCTATTGTTATAAATATTAGAGATCGCTTGAAGTTTTTAGAACGGACCACATTGCCCTTGATCCCTACAAAATGAAACTCATGAATAGTAAGATATTGTATCCCAAAAATTCTACCAAGAGGTCCAGTTCTACAAATATATGGGACATTAATTTTAATGATAAATGAGAAATAAAAACCATTTTAATGTAGAGCACCTAAATAAGTGAGAGCAAAGGGATAAAGATTTTTATGACAGTTTGGGAACAGTTATTGATTACAATCAGCAATAACAACAGAACAAAAAATGGTAAAAACATCTGTTTCAGGAGAAATTATAACCATAACACAATCAAATTCAAAACCCCAAATCTCGATAACATCAGAAGTCAGTCCTAAAACATAAGGTGTGTTTCATTACTCTTCATGCCTTTCTTATCCCTGTTACTTCTGAACCAAAACAGATTAATAATTCATTATTACCTAATGATAATACAGTTGGAAGATTGAAAATAGTATGGACAAAAGAAAGAAATTATAAAAATGATGGTTAAAGTGGAAACCTCTCCAAAGCAAAAATTGCTTTCAGATTTTAATTGGGGACGCACTACCAAAGCTCCAATATCACGGCCCCGTTTCTCTACTGGCTGACCCCTCTCTACTATGGTGACCTTTGCACCAAGCTCTGCAAGAACCAGACTAGCGAATAATCCTGCAGGTCCACTACCTACAACAACCACCTTTGGTTCACTAGTCACCACATACCCATTTGTCTGTTTTATATCTTTCATGATCTGCTCATTCAAAGATCCTTCACTCGTCCCATTTGAGCTATGAGATGTTTTTCTGCTCTGTGTACATTTGTTATCATTCAATAGACCAATTACATCTAAGGAGCTACTTGGAGAAGAAATATACTCTAATTTTCCTGGCTTCAAGGACAGATCTGAGATAAAGTCCCACAACCGAGGCTGCAAACTCAATGCTTCCTTCACATTCATATCAACGGTGTAGACAAAATTTGGTTCCTTAAGACACTGCAGCATAAAGCACCAAGTTAACAACAAAATATTCAATGCTGGCAAAGTACTTACAAAATATTTGATACATACAAATAAAAAAGAAGCATGGATAATATTAAAATATTATTTAAAACCAAAACACAAATATAGTATACTAAGTTACTAACTACAATAAGTATAGAATGTGTAGTCTATGAATCACCTCATGTAAACATGTTAACACGGAAAACCCATAATATTTTCTGATTTTCCTTGTGCCAAAATGTTAAAAGGGAAACCTAGAATACCCTCTAACACCATCTTAGGATAAACTCAAGCTGTAAAATGCCTTCCCGGATGTACCCAATTTTTCCGATGTCAAGAAGCATTCAAATGAAATGAACTCCACTTAAATCATTGTTTCCAAGTAAACCAAAGCAGGGTAATGGTTTGTTTATGGCTCTGACATATAAACTCAAGGCTCTATTCTTGTATTGAAAGATAAAATAGTTCATTTTCAGTATTCCATTCTCAAGTTGCAAAATCATTTCACAGTGTAGCAAACCAAATTAGTAATGGCTGTCAAAAGACTCAGAAATACAAGAGGCTGAGAGAAACTCTCAAAGCATAGCACCAGCAATAATAAGGAATTTATTCTATTTCACAGACTTTCTGGGATATGCAAAATGTGGGCAGAAATAGTATCTCAACTGTAGCAGCAATGACCACAATGTTTTTTTTTCTAAGAATTACAACACAAAAAAAATACAAATCCAGCAGCTATAAGTTAAGTGGCCCACCAGTAATTTCTTTTAACTCTCACTGAGTACTCAAAGAGCAATTACAACATCCAGCAAGCATAAGATACAGCAGTGATTAATGATGCAATTTCTGAGTTCCAAAATGAACTGAAACACACTCCCAAAAGATCTAAATACAGTCTCCAACCAGCCACTAATATAGAGAATTTATGAGGGCCAACTAGCCCACCAAATACAGTGAGAAGGTTCAGTTTATATCAACACTTACAGGTGACTCTAGGACCAAACGGAATACATATTGTGACAATGAAAATAGTTGATCACACATGAAGATAAATTCTCTAACCTGGTATGGTGCCCAGCTTGCTAACCAACCTCACGTTTCATTCTCTGATGGTCACGTTTTGCTTTGGATCAGTTATGCGTCTCTGCAGAAGATCATATTTCACCTCCCAACTGCTACGTTTTGGCTCCTCAAGGCAAAACGACTCTTTCCTGACCTGGTAATGATGGCGCTTCAGACTGTAAGAGACACATCTTCTATTCACGTCTTCTATTCAGCTTCAAAATACGTCTCTTCTGAGCTCTTCAACTCGTCTCTACACAACTCAGGTGAAGAAGTCGACGTCCTCTTCTTTGCCACTAAAATGAAGTCTCCAAACTGCAGACAAATTCCACTCAATACCTTGAACGATTCCAGCTAGGGGATGGTGTTTCACACCCGAATCTGGATTATGAGGGTCTTCAAACCCTACCACAAGAGCCAACCAGTTCTTCCCATGAAGATGTGCATATCAATAAGGTGTCAAATGTTTCTTTTTTCTCCTTTTTGTATTTTCCCCTCAAAACATAAAGTGACATTCTCAAAAGTCATTTTTCTTCAAATATTTCATTTAGTCCCTTTTTGCACCAAATAAAGTGACTTTTATAAAGTCCACTTTAAAAATAAATATTTCATTAAATTAATTTTGAACCTTTTGCAAGTCACTTTATGAAAAGATTTAATTAATTATTTCGCATCACCTTTAACGCTAAACTTGAAATTAGGCAATACACAAATAATTAAATAAACGATTCCCTGATAATGGCATTAGCCTTCGAGAAGGAAAAGGCTAAGTGACAACCCGAAGGGCTACTGAGAAGGGGACATTACAGTCCTCCCTTCCCAAAATTGCTTGTCCTCAAGCAATTGTAAGCTCGGGTGTTGTAGAATCTGCTCATTCTCCCATGTGGCATCCTCGGCTGGCAAGTTTTTCCATCTCACCAAATACTCTTTCACCACCCTGTTTCTCAACCTCCTCTCTCGAGTGTCCACAATCTCCTCAGGAACTAGGACCAAATGTCCCTCCTCATCCAACATTGGGAGCTCTGAAGAAAAAGTAACATGTTGACCTAGTGCCTTTTTAAGGCACGAAACATGAAATACATTATGAATCTTGTTGCTTTCTAGCAGCTCCAACTCATATGCTACCTCTCCAACCCGCCTGATAATCCTGTATGGTCCATAGAATTTGGGCTTGAGCTTCTCGGCTCCGCTCTTCTTAAGAGATGACTATCTATAGGGCTACAAGCGAAGGTATACCAAATCACCAACCTCGAAACTGCACTCAACCCTATGTCTATCAACAAATGTCTTTTGCTGATTTTGTGCCACCTGTAAGTTATCTTTGAGTGCCCTCAAGATATCCTAACTCTCTTGAATCCAATCCTTGGCTTCGGGGGCCCTACTCTCACCAAAATCCATCTCCATGAATGAAGGTGCATTGTAACCGTACAAGGCTCTGAAAGGACTCATTCCAATGGACATATGAGAAGTGGTATTATAACAATACTCCCCCAAGTGCAACCACTTAATCCATGCCCGTTGTCGCCCTGCAATGTAGTTGCGCAAGTACCCCTCAATCCATTTGTTCACAATCTCTATCTGTCCATCTGTCTGAGGGTGATAACTCGTGCTCGGAGTTAACTCAGTACCTGCCAACCTAAACAGCTCCTGCCAGAATGCACTCATGAATCTACTATCCCTGTCACTGACTATGTACCGAGGTAACCCATGCAATCGGAAAATCTCCATGAAAAATAACTCAGTCACTTGTGGAGCTATAATGTCCCCGTTTTAGCTGGCATTATTTGTCGAGGAGTGAGCCTATCATTCTGATCCTCGTAGGCTAACAGATGGGTGCAGAGGATCAATTGAGGCAGTTACCCAGTGTTTTGTAGCTTCAGTATTGCAGTTGTTTCAGGTTGGGCCTTCGCAGAATCTTCCAAAGTGGATTTTTAAAAACTTTCTATTTTTAGAAAGTTAGGTCAAGCGGAAGCTGCTATTTTGGGCAGGGCACCTGGTTCAGCTATTCAGCTCAGAGTCGACCCAGTTATTCAGTTTGGTGATCAGATGGAGAAATAAGGAGTATTTAATGATTATTGAATATTTAATATTTTGACTTTATATTAAAGTCACTTTATTAATATATTTAAATATTAATAATTAAATGATATATTATAAAGTATTTTAATACTTTATAATAAAGTGATATATTTGACATAATGAATAATTATTATTCATTAGTGAGACGTCATTTAATTAATTATTATTTCTCCTAAGTCTAAAAGGCGAATTTAATCATTTTATTAAATGATTATTAAAAAGAGCTATTGGGTCGAATTTCTCAAAGGAGGTATATATTCACAGGAAAGACAAAATCGAACCATTATGATATGATATTCTAATTTGTCTTATTTTGCTCTGAGCATTGGAGTTTGCAAAACCTAGGGTTTCAGCAGACGATTCATTTCTGGAGAACGATACCTCTTCAGGAATTGGCATACTGAGACTGTGCAATACCAGTTGAAGATTGCATCTTGGTGACTTCACGCAGAGGTTACAGATTGAGCTTATTGGATTGTTATCAGACGGAGTTTACAGAGATCATTCATCGTTGATTGGGGCGCTTCACCAGAGGTCATTTATCAGAGATCGGCACTTCTTTCAACAAGCTGTACCATATTTAATGCTGCTGTCAGGCCGTACATTTCTGTACCAGCAAAGTACTTTCTTCATTTGCCAGTGGACATCTTCAGATCTCCGTCTCTGTCAACCAGTTTGGGTGCGCCTAGGGTTTTCAGAGATTCAACATTGTTTTTCAGAAGCTAGAGATTCATCTACCATATCAGCCGTACCATTCCACTCTGTTACTTGGCGCCTGCAAGGGATAAATCAGGTTCTTTAAAATATTGTCATATTTCATGTAGTGCTCAAAGTTTCCTTATTGTAAAGCTCTGGAAATACAATAAATAGATGCGCCTTAGAGTTATGACCAATTTCTATGCATTTTCATTACTGTAGAATTTTTAGTAAATTTTTAAGCATTTATTTGTAGAAATTGCAATTCTTCATATTGCTGTTAAAACACAAAAAAATCAGAAAAATCAGAAAACGAAACAAAACCCTAGCAATTTTGATCAGTTAACGGTTGAGAACCACCAAGGTTCTTACAGTGGTATCAGAGCACAGATATCCTGCCATCCTGTGCTTTTTCAGTTGCTTTTGCAGAATACAGTGTGCTTTTTGGGTGCTTTTTCATGAGCAGAGATACTATTCACTATATTAAAGGTGTAGGGACAGGCAGAGCCGAGGATTGGACAGGTCCACCGATTCCAAAAGGTGAGACAGTGTCAGGTGTATTAGGCATTCACAGATCCAGCTCTAACAGTAGTGAAAACAGTGTTGCAACCCTAATGGCAGACCGTGAGATTCCTACAGAGACAGTTAGGGATTCAGGGAAAGCACATGCAGAGGGCGACATTACCGATGAGGAGTTTAGACGCAGGCATGATAACATGATGGACATGATGTCCCAGTTGATGGGCACTATCAGACAGTATACGCCCACACAACCTCATTATATACAGATTGGACAGACGAGCGAGACTACACCAGTAGATCAGCCTTTGGCATCAGTACCACGACAGCCGTCACCGATCTATCAGGAGCGTAGGCCAGGACAGCCTACATTCTTACCTAGAGAGACTCCACCTCCGACTCCGGGGGTAGAGCAGCAGGGGCAGCATCAGGAGTTTCAGCCACATAATGGCATGTCAGTAACAGATGTGACGAGGTTTCATGGTGAGTACCTATCATTGGCACCTGAGATCAGGCAGGCATTATCGTTTCATGAGTTTATGGATGTTCATAAACCTAGAGGAGCAGGCAGATTTAACCATAGACCCCCTCAGCATCAGCAGCCACAGCCACAGGTGAACAGGGACTTGCAGTATGCAATTAGCAAGATCACCTTGCCATATTTTGATGGGTCTAATAAGACATCAGCGAGGACTTGGGTCCAGAAATTGGACAACTATATATCATTGAGGCCTATGCAGGAGGACGAGGCCATCAAGTTTGCTACTTTGCATCTTGACGGGATAGCGCATGATTGGTGGCATCACGGCATGTATACACTTGGCCATCATGCAGTCAATACTTACCAGGAGTTCACCAGCAGGCTCATAGAGCGCTTTGATAAGAATGATCTGGAACTTTACTTCAGAGAGCTAGCTCAGCTCAGGCAGACAGGTAGTTTGGATTCTTATATTGGTGAGTTTCAGAGAGTTGCCGTCATGGTGACTGGTATTTCAGAACGGAGACTCATTATACTCTTCGTTGAGGGTTTGACAGAACCTATGAGAGGTTGGGTCAAGGCATTCGATCCTCCTACTCTTCAGGAGGCCATGCGGAAGGCAAGGAGTATGGAGCTTGCTGCTCCGAAGAAACAATTTCAGCCTAAAACAAACAGCTTGCCTATTGAGGAGAGTCATACACCAGTTGCAGAACCAAAAAGGAAAACAGCTGCAAGAATTGATGATGCAACTCGTGATGAATTGAGAAGGAAACAACTTTGTTATTGGTGCAAAGAACCCTACAGCAAGGAGCATGATTGTCCTTTGAGACCGAAGGGCAGAGCGAACCGCGCCATGTGGGTTTACTATGAGGATGTTGAGTCTGAGGATTCAGACCAGCAGGTTGTTTCAGAACATGCAGAGGCCAGGAATGCCTCTATGGAGTTTGGGCCCGATGCCAACTTGTCCCCGTTGGTATTATCTGCTAGTGTACGGGATGATTCATTCAGGTTTACGGGACTAGTGGATGGACAGCGATGTATTGCTATGCTTGACACCGGAGCCACACACAATTTCATTGATGAGAGCTTCATCAATCGATGCAGGCTCCAGACAGAGGACTTCGCTGGATTCAGAGTTCGGGTGGCAGATGGATATACACTCACTTGCACTCGACGAATTTGTAATCTCACCCTCATGCTGAATGACTATGAGTTGCAGGCAGACTTTTATGTAGTCAACCTGGGTGGGATGGATTTAGTGTTGGGTATGAGATGGCTTCAGGACATTAGTGTGTTCACCCTCAACTTGCCTAAAATGGAGATGAGATTTGAGGTACAGGGCAAGAAATATGTGTTGAGAGGGATTACAGATGGGAGCCTACGTTCTATCTCTCTCGTTAGTGGGAAGAGTGATGATAGTGTTTGGGATCCTACTCGTGCTCTGGGATTTCAGACTCAGCTTTCAGAGAAGTTTTATAGTGAGTACACGGTGCAGAGTGTATATGGTTTCATGTTTGATCCACACATACACGATTTATTTCAGGTGCACAGTTCTGGTATGCACGTGCTTGATATGTTGGATGACAGTATATCTCGTGCAGTCTTAGGGAGTAAGTATTGCTTGCAGTTTGACTTGCTTCCTCCTGAGTTTCTTGATCCTATGACAGACAACACTGAGGTTGATAGGGAATGGTATTCTATTCTTGTTGATCAGTTGTGGGAGTTACTGGAGTCAGTTGTGGTCAGCAGGAACATTGTCCGGCACTATCCTTGGGATCCAGGTGGTGCGGTGCGTCGGTATTTGCAGAGATTGCTTGAGGACAAGCAATTTCAGGGAGGGCGGACTGTAATGTCCCCGTTTTAGCTGACATTGTTTGTCGAGGAGTGAGCCTATCATTCTGATCCTCGTAGGCTGACAGATGGGTGCAGAGGACTGAGGCAGTTACCCAGTGTTTTGTAGCTTCAGTATTGCAGTTGTTTCAGGTTGGGCCTTCGTAGAATCTTCCAGAGTGGATTTTTAGAAACTTTCTATTTTTAGAAAGTTAGGTCAGGCGGAAGCTGCTATTTTGGGCAGGGCACCTGGTTCAGCTATTCAGCTCAGAGTCGACCCAGTTATTCAGTTTGGTGATCAGATGGAGAAATAAGGAGTATTTAATGATTATTGAATATTTAATATTTTGACTTTATATTAAAGTCACTTTATTAATATATTTAAATATTAGTAATTAAATGATATATTATAAAGTATTTTAATACTTTATAATAAAGTGATATATTTGACATAATGAATAATTATTATTCATTAGTGAGATGTCATTTAATTAATTATTATTTCTCCTAAGTCTAAAAGACGAATTTAATCATTTTATTAAATGATTATTAAAAAGAGCTATTGGGTCGAATTTCTCAAAGGAGGTATATAATCACAGGAAAGACAAAATCGAACCATTATGATATGTTATTCAACTTTTGTCTTATTTTTGCTCTGAGCATTGGAGTTTGCAAAACCTAGGGTTTCAGCAGACGATTCGTTTCTGGAGAACGATACCTCTTCAAAAATTGGCAGACTGAGGCTGTGCAATACTAGTTGAAGCTTGCATCTTGGTGACTTCATTCAGAAGTTGCAGTTGAGCACATTGAGTTGATTTCAGGAAGGATATTCAGAGAACTTCATCAGCAAACAGGGGCGAATATCCCAAAGCTTATTTATCAGAGATCTGGCATTAATTATTGAGGCTGTACTTATTTTATTTGCTGCTGCAGCCAGGCCGTACATTTCTGTACTTGCAGGCCGTACTTTCTTTTCTTCAGGAGAAACGTCTTCATCTTCAGATTTTTTAGCAGAGGGTTCCAGTGCGCCTTGGTCCTCTGGGGGATTCTTTCATTCTGAGTTTGGGAAGCTAAGATCTGGAAGTCAGCTATCTTGTATTCTTTCAATCCTTCAAGCTGTTGCAGCCGCCATCAGGTTCCTTTCAAATAAAATCATTTTTTATTCATTGTTCAACTTTATTTATTGTAAAGGCTCTGGAAAATTGAATAAATTGATACGCCTCTATGTTCTGAACAATTTCCACGCATTCCCATGGTCATATGATTTTTTATGAATTTTTTCAAGCATTTATTTAGAAAATCGCAGCTCCTTGTATTTTCTCAAAATCCATCAAAAACACAAATAAACAGAAAACTTGCAAAAACAGTATATACAGTTAGGGTTTCGGGGTTGAGAACCACCAGGGTTCTTACAGGGTGGGAGTGGAGGGCGGGTGTGAATCAGTATAGCAACAATCTTTTACTTTTCAAATCTTAAACAACCACAGCAGTAATACTTCACAATTTAATCATCTACAACAATAACATACATGCAAGATCTAGCAATAAGGAACACAAGATGAACACACGATTTATGTGGAAATCCTTGTTGGAGAAAACCACGACAAAATATTGCTTATATAGATCTTCTTGTAGGCACCGACCTACTTCCTTTACAAAGTTTCTTTTGTAGGCACCAACCCATAGGAGACAACAATCCCCACAACTGAGCACCAACTCAGCAAGAGACACCAATCTCTTTTTATGATAGGCACCAACCCATAGGAGACAACAATCCCCGCAACTGAGCACCAACTCAGCAAGAGACACCAATCTCTTTTTATGACATGCACCAACCTCCCGATCTCTTTAGTTAGAAGGCACCAACCTCCTAATGAACAATATATAATTTATTTGAAACTTCTTCTTTGATCTGCCCTAAATCACCTTCTTAAATCTGCTCACTGCTTCATTAAAATCTGCCTTTAGAATCACCTAAAAATTCTTCATAAATTCTGCCATAAACCTCTAATAAATCTGCTCTTTATACGAATGATATTCAATGAATTGCTTGCTTTCAAAAAGACATCACAATTTCCTTAAATATTTTCACCAATGGAGGCGATTGATCAAGCAACACGTCTATTCAAAATGGATGCAACCTTCTCTTTAATATGCACCTTTTCACTTCTCCTTTGGGCGCTCCAATAGGGGTCGGCCCCTATATTTAATTTAATTTTTTATTTTCAAAAATAAATCCTAAAAAATGGGGTGCTCCACTCAAGAAGGTCGTTCCTCTTCATAAAAAATTATAGTGAGTGTGCCTAGAGTCTAAGGGTTGGCCCTTAGCAACAATATATTTAATTTTATTTTCTTGCACCTCCAATTTTGGTCTTCGAACGCCTTTGACATCAATGACAACAATTTCCAACAATCTCCCTCTTTGTCATTGATGGCAACCCTGTAAAGAAGTAATCTATTAATGCAAGATGACCATACATCTCCCCCTAATGATTACATGTGAACAACTGTTTTTTCTTTCCCTTTTCAATGAGTTATGAGATCCATTGAAACCTAAGTTACCGATTCGCCATACTTAGCCTCCGGATACGATACGGTACGATTCGGGTACGGGATTCGGGTACGGTACGGTACGGATTTGTCCAGGATTCGGTTTTTTCCCTGCGGATACGTATCGGATTCTTCATGGCACTGCGGATTCTTCCAGGATTCAGCGTGACGAATCCGAGCCGAATCCGAGCCGTTTTTCGCGTCAAAAAGCCCAGTCCGAAAAAAAACGTCTTTTTTTAATCATTTTTTATTATTTGTTTGACCTTATGTTGACTTCTAAACATTAAAATATTCATTGCAACCCTAATTTCGACCTCCAAACACACTAAATAGGTAAAAACAATTTCATTTTAACAATTTGTGAAAGAAAAACGATTTTTTTTGCCTCCATTGCTGAACTTGCTCTCTTGCTTGCACAAGCTCGAACAGAGTTGAAGGCTGATCGTTGGTTGTTCAAGGTTGATTGCTGTGCTATTCCTAAGCACTTGCAAGTGTTTGCCAAGATTCAAGAAGACTGTAGAGCAAGATTTGTTCAAAAAAGGTAGGTTTCTTTGAAATTTTTTGATTTTTTTTTTACATTTTTTTTAAGTTTCTGTTTAACAAATGAACTATTTTGTTTTGTTTTTATTGTATTACTATTACTTTTGTTGATTGTTCTCATTCTTTTAAGCTTTTTAGTTTCAAATTTCAATACCAAAATTATTTCAATCTATTGTGCCCTGGCCCTTAGGTATTACAATGGCATCTGCTTCTAATTCAGGCCAATCTCGTTTCAAAATAAGTGCAACCTCTCCCCTTTGGAAATATGTAGAAATGGTTCAACAATGTCCAGGTGGTGGAGTATTTGTTTGGATTTGTGGTCATTGCAAAGTTCAATACACGAGCTCATACAGTCGAGTGAAAGCCCACTTGTGTAGTATCCCTGATATTGGCATCAAACCTTGTCCGGGACCTCCAGAAGGTGATGGCAAAGGCCTTGCAGATGACATAGTGTTGAAATATATTGCTGAGCAAGAAAAAGCAGATCAAAAAGCTACTAGTGTTAAAAAAAACCATCATTTGAAGAAAGGATCTCAATCCATGAAACCCCCTACACCACCTACTTATATTCCACCTACAGAAAGCCATCCATTTATGAACATCCCTCAAGAGCAAACCGTGCCCTCATCAAATAAAAGATCTAAGGGACCGTTGGAAGTTTCATTTCAGAATGAGGCAAGAGAGATTGCTGATCAAGACATAGCAAGATGTGTCTATGCCAATGGATTGGCATTCAACGTTGTTCGTTCACCATATTGGCAAAAAATGGTGAAATCTATTAATGAGGCTCCAAAGGGGTATAAGGGCCCAAGTTTTGAGAAGGTGCGTTGCACCTTATTGGAGAAAGAGGTGAAACATGTAGCAGACTCTTTGAAGCCCATAAGGGATTCATGGATTGAAACAGGGGTGACCATGTTTCTGATGGATGGAAAGATGCAAAAAATCGCCCATTGATCAATGTTATTGCCGTGTCCCCTAAAGGGGCAATGTTTTTGAGAGCAGTGGATTGTGAGGGACAGGTGAAAGATGGTCCATTTATTGCTAACATCCTTTGCCAAGCCATTGAAGATGTGGGCCATCAAAATGTTGTGCAAGTTATAACCGACAATGCCAGAAATTGTAGGGCTGCTGGGTTATTGATTGAGGAGAAGTATCCACACATTTTTTGGACACCTTGTGCTGTCCACTCCCTCAATCTAATGCTACAAAAAATTGGATCCAAAATTGAGTGGATCAAACAGGTGTATGCTGAGGGCGAAGACATCCAGATGTTTGTCACCAACCACCATATGACACAAGGAATATTTAGACAATTCTCAAAATTGGAATTGTTGAAGGTAAGTTAATTGAAATTCTCAATATTCTTAAATTTTTAGTTTTCTTTTAATTTTAAATTTTGATTTTGTAAATTTAAATTACATTTTTATTTTTATTTTGATTTCCAAACAGGTTGCAGAGACCCGTTTTGCCTCCAACACAATTGTGTTGAGACGACTTATAAAGGTTCGTGAGGCACTTTGTGCCATGGTAATCAGCCCTAATTGGGCCATATGGAAGCAATCTAGCAGTGAAAGGGCAAATAGGATCAGGCAAAGGATACTAGATGATTGTTGGTGGGATCGTGTTGAGTACCTGGTCAGTTTCACTGAGCCTATACTGAGCATGATCCGTTACACAGACATGGATAGACCTTGTTTGGGAGAAGTATATGATGGTATCGACTCAATGATTGAGAAGATGAAAACCATCATCAATGCAAAAGAGGAAGATCCTGATGAAAAGTTCTTCAAAGAGCTACAGGAAATCATGGTTGATAGATGGAACAAAATGACCACTCCATTGCATCTTCTTGCTTTTGCATTGAGTCCCAAATATTATAGTCCTGAGCTTCTTTCTGTTACATCAAGAGTTGCTCCATATAGGGATGTTGAAGTGGCTCAAGGTTACAAGGCAGCAATTCGGAGACTCTTCACTGATCGTGACCAACGTGATCGAGTGAGGGCTGAGTTCATGGCTTTTGCATGCTCCGGTAGTGTTGCTCAAAATCTTGATGCTCTTCGAGACAAGTACAGGGTAGATGGTCATAGTTGGTGGTATTTCCATGGGCAAGAATACATGCACATCCAACCAATTGCAATAAAAATCTTATCCCAAGTAAGTTTTATAGTTTGTAATTTTAATTTTAATTTATAATTTTATATTAATTAATAATTTTGTTTAGTTAAATTTTGTAACTCTTAACTATTTAATTTGGTCTTGACTCTTAATAGGTTGCTAGTTCATCTTCATCAGAGAGGAATTGGAGCACATACTCCTTCATCCACTCAATAAAACGCAATAGGCTGCATTCAAAAAAGGCAGAGGACTTGGTGTATGTGCATTCAAACTTGCGCCTCCTTACACACAAGCAAACTTCCTACAAAGAAGGAGACACAAGGAGGTGGGATATTGAGCCAGAGTAGCTTGACTTGGATGCTTCCACAAGTCACTTAGCTGCACTTGATATTGATGATGAGTATGAGCCTGAAGCAGCTACTGATCGTGAGAGTGGTAGTGTCGGTGCTACTGCTACTGCTAGTGGCAGTGCTTGTGCGAGTGCCACGAATGCTATTTGTGGTTCTACGCAAAATGTAGCATCTAATAATGCTAGTTTGTTTGATAGTGATGACCCATATGATTCAGATTGATCAATGATCAATAATGGCTGATTGTAAATGTTTGACATTTTATGTTTGAACTTTAATTTATAATTTTATATCATGACAATCGAGTAATCACTAATATTTTAATATTTGACTTAGTGACTATGAAAGTGGTGATGTATTTTTGCTATGTTATTAGACTATTAATATGGTGGTGTATTCTGAACTTAATTACTACTGCAAATATGTATATATTTTTGATTTTTATATGTTTTTTGTATTGCATGAGATCTCAAATGAGGCACTGCCCCCTTAGCCCTTTCTTGATCCTAATAACTTCATTCCAGTATTTCTTATTTGGACAATGTTTGACACCTTTTCCTTTTCTGAAAAAAATGAGCCTTCACCTTGGTATAAATGTGTTGAAATGACTTTCCACAAAATTTACATATGATGGTGTCAGTTCCACCAGACCTTGTGGCCCTTGAAACACCATCACAATACTTCCAGAATGGGTACAAACAATTTTCCCTCTCACTTGGCATTCTTTAAAAAAAAAATAGAAAAGAGTAAAGTAAAAGTAATGACTAAATTTTAAATTTAAATTCAATAAATTACAATTTAAAGTTTAAGTTATTCAATAAAGACTTTACATATTTCAATGGCGTTAGCCGAAACAAAATTGCAAACTATGGAGTCTATATGGAACTGAGATGTAGTCAACAAAGATCAACAAATTGAGAAGGAAAGAAAAATACAATATATTTCCAAATATTAGTTAGGATGTGTGTTGTGTGTGTGTGTGTAAAGGTGTGGACCATTCACTTTGATTTACTGACTCATCTGGTCTAACTTGAAGATCCCTCTTCGATGATTAATTTGATCACAAAATGTAAGGATCCAGTACTTCGCTGAAGAGGGGTCTAGAAGTTAGGCCTAAAATATTGGTAAATATAATTGGAGGGGACATTTTTATTTCCAGATGAGGACCTTTTAAAATAATCTAAAAAATATAATCTTATGAACTTCTCACATTAGACCAAATGTTAGATGCAAAAGGACATTTAAAACAGAGAATTGGTGCTATTTCAGCCTATGAGGCACATAACACAGCAGTATGGACATTGCAATCCTTTTTGAGACAGCATATCATGTGTGAAAATTTGTATTTGAATAAGAAGCCCTATAAGACATTCATATTTCATTGTCTTTTTAGTCGAAATTCATGTTGAAGATGGTATTGATGCAAATTAGCAGTGTGAAAGTAAATCTTTCTCTCCAGATGCAATTATATATAAGATTCTATGATTGCATCATATATAAGAGATTAATTATATGAAAAGATAATTGATATTCATAATTACTTGATTACAAAAGCTCCTTATAAAGAAATTTACAAGACGATATTTCTAAAAAGAAACCATCGTTAACAGAAGCTAACTAAAGCGGAAAACTGAAAGATACTAAAACAACTAAAGCGTAATGAAAGTTACTAAAACCTAACTAAAGCTAAGATGACCATTAATATTACATTTAATATTTTAATACCCTCCCTTAATGGTCATCGTACAAACATAAACTAAGTCTATCCATATTCTTCTAGAAACTTATCATTGGTGATTGATAACTGGAGAAGCATAACCGCCTCGTGATTATAGATCCTTTCTTGCAGAACAATCAAATCAAGACATCAGCACTCGAAAACTATGAGCTTCCTTTGCTACCAAGTATTAACTTTTCCCATTAGGTTCGAGCTTGATGGGAAAAACTAATTAGGTTCGAGCTTGAGCTCTGATACCATGAAAAGTTAATTGGTATTCGGCTAAAAACTAATCAATTTCGAGCCTGAGCTTTGATACCATGAAAAGATAATTGATATTCATAATTACTTAATTACAAAAGGAGACGGAAGCTCCTTATAAAGAAATTTACAAGACAATGTTTCTAAAAATAAACCATTGTTAACAGAAGCTAACTAAAGCATAAAACTGAAAGATACTAAAACAACTAAAGTGTAACGTAAGTTACTAAAAACTAACTAAAGCTAAGATGACCATTAATATTACATTTAATATTTTAATATTATAGAATTATATGTGCCTATTCAAATACCGAATATGGTAACAAGTCATTTAATGCTTGCCAAAGTTAATGTTGAGGAATATACTGGAACAGATGATAGTTTTAATGAGAGGAAAACCGATAAGAAGAGGCGGTAACATTATTATAAGCTGCTAACCTGTAGGTCGTCATAAATCCTTGCTCTAAATAATTTTGCAGGAGACAAAGCAACATTATCAGATGAAACAGATAATTCATTGCAAGAGTCCATTCAGTAGCATTCCTTCTAATCAGCAATTATCTTCCAATAAATAAACTGGCTTAAGCTGCTGAAACTATACCAAATATGAACCCTGAAAATAGATCCTTGAGCTGATAGTGTGAAGTAAAATAACCTCTGGCTTAGTGTTATCAATATGCTTAGATTAAATGAAGCTCTATGGCCTGACTAAGCAACTTTTGTAATGTCCCCTTCCAGCTAGCCACTCAACTTGCCTCATTGCCTTTTTAACTCCCGAAGGCAATTGGCGAAAACAGGGAGTCATTTATTTAATTGCTTAATTATTGCCTAAGTTCAAAATTAATCTCTAAGGTAATATTAGGTAATTAATTAAATTATTTTGTAAAGTGACTATGAAATTTGACTAAGTCGCTAAGGGAAATATTTCATTAATGAAACTATACAAAAAGTCACTTTATTATTTTGAAAGAGCAAATAAAATGAACAGGAAAATAGTCACTTACCGGGCATGAAGGAAATATATGGAAAAAGGACTCCATTTTGAACGCACCCTTTTGAAAGAAACTTTTTTCAGCGCATCTTCTTGATCGTGGGTTTTGGAACCCTAGCACCTTGCTTCGACTGTGAGAGATCAGTCCTAGCCAGTTTCGAAGTGGTTGTTTTGTGTAATGAAGTTTGGAAAAATGGCGAATCCAAATATGGTTACGTATCTGATTTTCGCAACCCGTGTTTCTTGAGATTTCGTGCCTTCAGGGAGATGAGTTTATGAACATTCTTTAGTTCCTGAGGTCATGGTTTTCCTTAGACATTGTGGGCTGCAGAAAATACCCGCAAGCACCCTTGAATCAGCTACGTTTTGATGAGTATGGGCAGTTCTATGAAGGATGCAAATTTATCTCTGTATGAAACGCCTCTAACATCGTCTCCTTGCAAAAACGTGATCATTGGAGCATAAATCGGGTGGGATTCAGAGAGAAACGGGAATACAGTGAGTTGCTGGGCGCCACAATCAGATTCAAGCAACCTTGATCAGACTGGAACGACTCTCCTTTGCCTCCTAAGTCACCTTCTTCAGTGCTGGAGTACACTGTGAGTGGTATTTCACCTTCTGAAGTATATCATTGTTAAATCTGAGACATGGCTTGGTCATTTCCTTCATAATGCAACTGTGGTCAAGTATCAATTCGAGGCTGGGTATCCCTTGTATTTCCCTGAATATTTGTAGTTTGTTTAGGCTTTCCAAGCCTTAGGAAATTATTCCACTACCAGCTTTAATTGGACCTGTTAGTGTGTTTTGGCAAGGCTGTAATGTCTGGAAACGAGAATGTAAAATGTTGCTACAGCGTGGTTATATTACTGTGGGTATTATGTTCATTGTGCACAAGTCTGAAACTGATATCTCCATGTTAAACTCAGAAAATTGCCCTTATAACTACTGATACAGACACTGTTTAAATTCTGCTCTGCAATAGCCTATATTATCGAGTTTTTGGAACAAAATTACTCCTCTGTGGCTGTGCGTCCCTGTGCTTGTAATTTTAAGAAGAATCCATGAGAAGATTGAGGCACTTGCAAATTAATTGCTACTAATCTATTCAAAAGAAGTGATGATATATGTGGCTGCAATACTGTTATTTGAACTACTGCAATGTAAATGTTTTTCTCTTTACTTGCCATAAGCCATTGTTTACATTTCATTTATGCAATCTTTTCCATATGGTCTATTTGAACTAACAATCAAATGAGCTCCCCTCAAACCAAACAACCAACAGAAAACTATAACAGCATATAATCAGCTCGCACATCAGGGGCTTGTCAAATTCAAAAGGGGGACAATACAGAAAGTTCAGAGCAAAATTTGCAAGGTTCTTTACAACTTTCATAAGTGCCATCCAAGGCTATTGTTGGAGCTTATTTCTAGTAAGCAGATCACAAAGATTAGCTTCGAGTGAAGATGAATACATTGATTGAATGATATATTTCATATTTGTTTTTTAATGAAAAATGTTTTCTTGAAGGTGAATGCATTCTTGTATGTTTTTGACTTATATTTGGATCTTGGGTTGGGTCTCATGTAATAATTAGTAGATGCCCTCTTGACTATGGAATTTACATTATGAACTGATTAGTGCTATTGGAAAATACTAAATAGTCCACTGATCAATGAATATTTGAACTATTTGATTTTGGACTCATTGATTTAATGCTGGGTTAGGCCATTTTTCTGTTTTTGATTGTGCTATTTTCTTTGTATAAAGATGCCTGAAACAATTGAAGAGCTTGAAGCTGCAATACAAGACTGTACTGCACAGGCTAATGCTGTCATGTTTCTCAATCCTAATGTTCTTGACGAGTATGAGCGTCGGTGTGAGAAGGTAATTTTCCTTAACTTGTTTCCTTACATAAATTGGTGAACCGCTTCTTTTTGAGGCTAAGATTCAGGTAAAATATCTTTAAATGGGTATCTTGTAATAATATGTCTGTTTTTCTTATGAATTCTGATTTGTGAGTGCTTGAGCAGATTAGCAGCCTGGCTTTGAAAGTAGAAGAAGATAAACTGGTACTCAACAAGATTTTAGCAGAAATAAATAGTCTGAAGGTGAATATTTAATAAAATTACATTCATTTTTCCTTTTATTGTGGGATAAAAAGATTAGATGTAAGAAATCACTAAAGATTATTGGTTTATATCAATTATTCAAATTCTAATTTTAAGAGGATGGTTGTTGAAAGGAAACTTGGCTACCGACATTGAGAAGTCTTGTCACAAGGATCAATGATACTTTTGGGAGGAATTTTCGAGAGATGGCCGTGGCTGGAGAAGTAACACTTGGTATGTACTCAATATTAATTTGAGTTCTTTCGTAAAGTTGACAGAATTCTCAGAATTGGTATAATTGATGCTTCTAAATATTTTTTCCAGATGAGCATGGTATGGATTTTGACAAATATGGTATTCTAATCAAAGTTAAGTTCAGGTATTGTATCTTTCATCTGAGAAATATGCTTATGAAATCCTTTTAAATGGAATTGTGCTATTTTTCAAAGGCTTTGTTTCTTCTTTAAAATTGGAATTATGTTAGAAGCATGCTATCATTCGTATCTATATTTTTGGTTGAAGTATGTTTCCCAAACATTTTATTATTCATTTGTGTTCATATAATTTTGAAAAATACAAGTAACACCAGGTGTTGGGCCATGCCCTTGAAACATTTCAAATTTGCTTGTCTTCATAACATGCCTGTTGATACTGTAAATGTAGGGTTTATTTCTTAATAATTGTGCATGTTGTTTTAAAAATATTTTCATTATATCTATAATTTAAATATGTTTTTGTCCTCAAGTCAGAAGAATGATAGAACCATTGAACAAAATGGGCATTTGATGCCCCTTCCTGTAGAAAATACTGATTGGATTCTTTGGTAGGAGGAAGCCATACAAAATGTACTAAAGTTTCTTAGAGGATGTGGCAAGACGATTACTACAGTAAGAAAAGTGAAGGAAAAGTCAAATTCAATTCCAGCTTCAACAAATTAGACAAAATTGTGGAATTGGGTCTGCTCAATTAATGAAAAGCGAACCAGTGAGTTGGGGTTGCCACTGAGGCATGCCAGAATTAGGGGCACACAAGCACTGGATGGATGGAAGATTTAGTATTAGAGAGAGCAAAAATTAAAGAGGATTCTTATGTTTGGGGAACATAATGGAAATTTCAGAGGAATGAGATGGAAATTTGCCAAAAATTGAAACTGCTCAATTGTTTATACTTGCTGTTTATTGTTTGATGCTAGTGGTAGCACTAGGATGTTTTGATTTTAGTTTAAAGAGTATCTCTATTTTGAAGTGAGTTTTGGGTTTTCTTCAGTCAGTCTAAAATTTGATTGCTATTTCGTTGTATCTGAATGTGGATGGTCAAGTGCATAAAATAATTATCATCCAGCTTTCCTTGTTCGTATTTTCACCAATCCCTGAAAGAACTTGTAGATCTTTGGAGAATCCATAGTTTACCTTGATGTTTCTGTTCCTTCTGTACTAAGCTTTGACTTTATGCCTTTTCAGGCAAACTGGACAGTTGCAGGTACTTAGTGCTCATCATCAGTCTGGAGGGGTATGGCCTATGTTCTTAAAACTTACAGAGAATGCAATTGTTTTCCATGATAACTTTGTATGTTTATGAAATGCTAACAAAATGATGACTTTTCAACAGGAACGATCAGTATCAACGATATTGTATCTTGTTTCACTACAGGACCTTACAAACTGCCCATTTCGTGTGGTAGACGAAATAAATCAAGGTTAGTAGAATTCTATGATGGTAGATATTTATAACATTCGTATTGATATTTAAAGTCTTGATTTTAGATATTGAAAATTACTTATTCTATTATAGCAATGGCACAGTATGTTAAAGACTTCCAGAATGCTTGTGCTAGCATACAAATATGGAGAGTAAACTGTGAGATTCTTTATTGCATTAATTAAAGTGTCTTATAAGGTTATGCTCTGGCATACTGGTTCCTGTGTATACTAGGAATGGATCCCATAAATGAAAGGAACATGTTTCAGCAACTAGTTAGGGCTGCAAGTCAACCAAACACACCACAGTAAGAATGGATCTCATTTATCTGTCTGATATTTCTTTACCTTGTCATTTTTGGGACTGAGAAGGAATCTGATGCTTCAAATGACTGATGCAAATGACTTTGATTTTGTAGGTGTTTCTTATTAACACCAAAACTGCTTCCAGATCTAGATTATACAGATGCTTGCAGCATCTTAAATATCATGAATGGACCTTGGATTGATAAACCATCGAAAGGTATGGACAATAATTTCAACTTAGTAAGGATTACAAGGAGTTATTATTTAGTAATTGCTCTTTATTTCCATTGTAATGTTTCTTCTTCATGTCTCCAAATAGTGCATAAATCCACTGCTTTAAAATTGCTACTTATCTGCATAATGTTAGAACAGTTCCTTTTATTTAATGGATGAATGCATTGCTAGTCTTCGGCAAACTGTAAAATTTGACTTTTTTGTGTTCTTTCTGTCCATCTGGCAGTGTGGAGTAGTGGAGAGAATTGGGGAACAGTAATAGAAACAGTGTTGCAGCAATCATGACTTTATTCTACTATTCTGTATCTTAGAAAATGCAAGAAGTTTATCAATGGTCTTTGGTTCCCTTCTGTCTTGAATACTTTTTAGTATTTGCAATATGTATTATTTAGTGCATTCTATTTTTGTTCATAATAAGTATACAACAAAGATCCCTGTTCTCCTGTAATTATTAGAACATTTCTTCAGCTGGTATTAATAACACAGAAGAGATTCATGAGAAGAATTGAATGATAAGTTTATGTCGAGATTTTAATCTGTTAAGTAGTTTTTAACTGTATACAAGCACTTGAAATCTATCAGTTGGCTGACTTGAGTGACCATCATGGCTGTAATTGTGTTCCACGGTAAAAGTGACAGATCTAAAACTTGGTTTAAACAGCTGAAGGATAAAATAAAATAGATCTGACACTCCACTCTGCTTAGGTATGCGTATCCACAGACTCGATATGGATAAGGGTAAGGAAACAGAATGGCATGAGTACTGTACCTGCACATACCCAAAAATGCCTATCTATTTTTGCTGTGCTTGATTTGGTCAGTTGTGATATTTATGCCCTTCATGTAGTATCCTTCATGAAAAATAAAAGAAATAAGATTAAGAAAAGTGCAAAATCCCAGAAATTTAAATCTCTAAAAAAAACTTAAAACTTTTGTAAATATGCAGCATAGTTGCATATTATTATTAAATCATAGAAAAAGACATTCTAGGTTTGTGAGCAGCAAAATTGTGAGTAGCAGTTGTTCATGAGCAGCAGAAATCATTGGTGATCAGCATAGGAGTTTGTGAATAGCATCAATAGTTGCTGATTGAACAACATCAGTGGTTTGCGCTTGAGCAGCAATAATTGTTGGTGATCAACACCAGGAGTTTGCTCTAGAGCAACATTAGACATTGATGATTGAGCAACAGCAGGATTGTGAGCCGCAAGTCATTCATTGGTGATTAGCTTAATGAGTTAGTGATCAGCAGCAGCCATTGGTGATTGATCTGCGAGCAGTAGTGGTTGAGAGTAACAATAGTCCTTAGTGATCAACATCAGGAGTTTATGATCAGCAGCAATTGTTAGTGATTGATCTGCAGCAGCATTTTGTTGAGCAACAGCATTTTTGAGCAAGCAACAACAGTTAGTAGTTTTGGATGATTAGAAGCCTGAGTTTGTGCTCCGCAACAGTTACTAGTGATCAACAATACAAGTTTGTGAGCAACAACTATGGTTGGTGATCAACAACGGGGGTTTGTGAATAGTAACAAGTGTTGGTAATTGATCAACAACACAAGTTTTGCAGCAGTTGTTGGTGATTGATGCACATCCGGAGTTTGTGCGAGTTACAGCAGTCATCGGTGATTGGTCCATATTAGGGGTTTTTGAGCAGCAGATTTTCATGGTGTTCCATGGAGGCGTTTGTTTTCCTCTATGGCAGCGTAACTATAACGATCGATAAGCTAGTCCCTATTTCAACTGATAATTACTAACCGTGCCTCCAACTGATTAAAGCCAATTAATATTTATCTATTTTTCTTTAGAATGTCGAACAGTAAAAGACACTCACTATTTAATTAAAAATGACAAAAATATAATTTATTTCAATGCTATTGGATACAAAATGTGGTGTCTTATCGTTCTCTATCCATAGATTATGGCTTTATTAGAAATCATGAAAAAAAGTGACTATTATCAAATTGATATAAATTTTTCATTTTTCAAATTATTTTAATAATAAATAAATGTAATATTATGATTACTTTAGTTAGTACAATGACAAGTGTCTTAACAATTTTTATTTTTCAAAAGAGTTTTTTTTTTTTAATCTAGTTTTCAACAATATTTCAATAAAAATAAATATGATTGTCCAAAAGATTTTAGATAATTGTCAACAAATCAAGCACTTGTTAGCATCCACACCCCCAAAAATATGTTTTTGTTTAGAAATCTATATTAACAATGTAGTTTATACCATGCTTTTAATAAATGTATTGTATAAACAACAAAGCTATGATTGTTAAACTTTGTTTAGGTTTTACTTTTATTCTATTTTGTAAAATCTTAACAAGCACACACCAAAGACCAAGTTTTTGTTTAGAAATGTACATTGACAATGTAATATTTATTATGCTTTTAATAGTTTTGTCATCTAAATAATAAAACTATGAATGCTAAACTTAGTTTAAGTTTTACCTTTTTTCTAATACAAATGATAAAGCATATGAAATAATTGAGATGATAATAATTTTTTTCTAATACAAATGATAAAGCATATGAAATAATTGAGATGATAATACTTTTTTATTAAGATTTAAGGATTTTTGAAAGGGTCCCAATCCAAAACACTATCAAAAGAGAAATAATAGAAACTACAACTAAGA
>VDFB02024875.1:0-32432 GCA_007258455.2 Sequoia sempervirens
TATATACTTGAATGAAATGTTATCTACTATCTTACAGAGAAAGTCTATATTACTGGGCTGCTAATCTGGAGCTGTTTTATCTTTCAATGGATGAAAGAGCTGATACGGCATTCCAAAGGAAAATGTTGTTCATATTACTGTGTTGGAAAGTTGTATAGCTGTTAAAAACTGTTCTGTGGCTTTGGGACAATGGCAACATAGTTTCAACTTCAGGTTGATGATTAATCTTCTTCAAGTTGCAGAAGGTTTTTTCTTGATTATTGTTGTGGGCCTTCAGCTCACATTATTAAACTTCTGTAATTTCTGATTTTCATTAATTGAATTTCTTCTTTCAATAATAATAAAAAACTATCATGAGAAAAACTATCATGAGGTATGTGTGTTTATTTCAGAAACATTTCATTTAATCTTTTATTTAGAAATAGAAATAAAAATTAGTTCCTTAAAACAAAGCATTCACTTTAGCTTTTATTTTTATTATACATTTGTTAAATATATTGATTAATATATAAATTTTTTATTTCATTAGTGAAATTTGTATATTCATATCAATTTTTGTTTTTATTTTAAGAGAATATCTTAATAACGTCCAAGGCATTTCCTATATGAACATTACCGGCTGATTTTAATGATCGACAGTTGAGAATGTGGTAGAATGATGGTTGACCATTGAAAAAAATCTGACTATTTGATGAACCTAATATAAAATAAATAAAAATAATATTAAAAAAATAAAACACTTTATACTTTATACAATTCTACATTTGCACTATTTTCGCTGAGAAACAAAAAACAAAGAAAGAAATTAAAAAATTAGATAATGTTTCTAATTTTCCACTAATATTCAAAGTGTATAAATATATTATATTATTATTATATAATAATTTTTCATAATTTATATTTTCTATTGTTTTTCAAAAAATATATTTTTTATGGTATTTTTTTTTGAATAAAGAGGGTAAAAATTTTTTAATATAAAAAAATCACCAATACAAAAAGGTTAGAGTTCAAATAGACACCCATAAAAAACCAATAACACACAACCAACAAGCAACCATCCGAGAAACAAACACACAACATGACCAACCAATAGCCGACATCAACCAACCATGTCCTCCAAGATTAGCCTCTCTAAATCCTAAATAATTTGAGGATAATAACTACTCCCAACCATCAATCCTTATTCAGCCAGCAATGCTTAGAAGCCCATTTGGCCAAACAGTAAACAGCCTATTCCTCCGTGGAATGTGAATTAAAAGACACAAACTCAAGCATGGAGCACAATTGCAAAATATGCCTAACAACATGGAATGAGTTGCCAAATTAACAATGAAATTTAGAGTTTGATTCATAGGTGATGCTTGCATCGACCAATGGCACAGAAATACTCTCAATAGCAAAAATAATTGCACTACCTTTCATAAAGTTATTGGTTTGCTGCCCTTATGAATGAAAAATAAAGAAATGGCCTTTGAGCTATCTCTTTAGCACCACCACCAATCACCGGGCCTAAGATTACCCCTAGAGTCATCGGTGTTGATCTCTTTAAAACATTGGCAGAAGGAACTCAGACTTAAACCTAACTCTTTGAACCCTTCTTCTTAGCATGACTACCTCTTTGAACATAGCAAAGAATCAAAGTTAGACCACAAAGGCCAATCTATTCACAATATCTGCATCTCCCCTCTCCAAAGGAAAAGACACTTCACATTTGGTTTCTGCATTTTCCTAAATCATGCTAACAACTCTTTGCCAAACCTATTGAATCAACTTGCTACCACAAAAAATCCTATGATTTCTTTCCAAATTAAAATTTCTCAAAGGATGGCCGGGGGCCAATTCCACACAATTTGGAGGAAAGAAGCGTGTCGGTCTCCCAAGCTACTCCAAAATTCAGCAGGAAAGCATGAACACATGGATGTCTCCAAATACCACAAAATGCCAAATAAGCATAGAAAAGGATAACAAAAGAACAAGTGGGATGAATCCTCCTCACTACACCCATAGAGGACACAAAAAAAGGGCCTTGAAAGCCCCACTTTGGAAGATTATCCCAAGTCAAGCATTTGTTCTAGGATAAATTCCATAGGAAGTAATTACACTTAGGCCAAGAAAACTTATTCTAAACAGTTTTCCACCAAGAAACTTCCATCCCTCCATACTTCTGAGAAATCAACTCTTGATAGCCACTAGCCACCATGAAAACCCCCTCAGGATCAGGGATCCAAGCCAAAATATCCCTCTCCCTGAGAGAATTACACTCTCTACTTGCAAGAATCTTCTTGAGTTCAACATGGTCCTCCTCCAAGCCACCAACATGCCACTCACAAGGGTCCTTCCATCTAGACATTTCCACCTACCCATAGAAATAAGAAGTTTTGAAGCCCACCACCTGGGACCAACCAACCTCCAAAAAGTGATGAAAATGATCTTACAAATAAAGATTCATGACCAAGATAGGAGAATACCCATCCCACAAGAGTCAAACCAAAGAGAGCCTCAAACCCCCTGTGTGCAAATCCAAAACCGTGCATCAACCGATCAGCAACCACTTTTTTTAGCATTTTACAAATCAGAACCTTTGCAGAGAATCTTTGAGGGCATCCTCCTTGTTTTTACCCTTCACATATTTGTGAGAAATAATCTTGGTCCAAACATGGTCTTGTTTAATACACCATCTCCAATAAAGCTTGGCAGAAACCACCAAACTAGTAAAACTGGCCTGTTGCAACCCAAGACCACCAAACTGTTTTGGTCTACAAAAAATTTCCCACTTTACTAGACTCCACTTAGAGGACGCCAAGCAACCAACCCATAAAAAATTGCCTAGCCAGAGAGTCCAAATCCTTAATAAAGTTAGAAGGAACCACCTGAAGCATACACCTATAATTGGGAAGAGCCCGCATCACCGACTTAACAAGCAACACCCGTCCCGTGAAAGATAACCACCTACGAGTCCAGTGGTGCATGATATGGGACTTAGGATAGATATTTGGTTGTGTTCTATGTGTTTGTGTTATGTGAGTTGGTATTGTTTATTTTACTTGTCTTCTTGATGTATTTCTATGCATACATGGAATTTTATTTATGAGTGTTTCTTTGTGAACTTGATTTATGTGTGTATTCATTGTATGCTAATATATTCTATTTCTTTAGGGTGTTCATGTAATTGACTTATGTTTTATACTTGTTAGTTTCATGTGTTGTGCTAAGGCAAGGATACATTTAGTATGGGATGCATGTTATCCTACCTTGAGCTTTTGTTTCTTATTAAGACATGTGACAACACTTGTTGAGAACTTTTGTAGTATATAAGTAGTATTTTATTATAATATTCCTTATGATTGGATGTGTTGTACTAAGTTGAAGCCTTAGGGTTGAAAAGGACATAAATTTAACGGTGTCCATATTTGGCATGTTTATGTCCATACATTCATAAGTGTATTTTATGTTGAAGATGTGTTGGGAAATATGGGTTGTCTTGGAATGATTATTTGGAATGTGTATGTTATTATTAGAGAATGTGTGCTATAGATTTGATTCCTTATTTTTTGAGATATTTTAAATAATATTTTTATTCATGTGCTCTTATACAAGATAATAAAAATAGGTTAATGTCCGGGATAATCAAAAGTCTTATAATGAGGGCTCAACATTTTTAAATTATGGATGGATAATTGTTTTCCTTAACTAATGCATAGGGAGGAAATATACTTCCTCTAAAGACAAGTTTAATGCACTCCCTAATTAATATCAATAGCTTAGATGATTAGAGGGGTTAAATTGTGAAGTTGAGCTTCAAGTCATTTGGATATATTTATGATGTATATTATTTAGAACCAATTTATATATACACCTTTGGTTATTAGCCTATTACATATTATTATATGCTATATGGGGTTGTAGTTCTTGACCCATTGTATGGTTAAATATTGATATGTACATGATGGTACTTATATTGTATGCTATTTATTATACTTGATGAATGGTAATTAATGTTCTTATATTACTTGTTGGTGTGAACATGGTATTTTACATAACTAGTTTACCTAGTAGGTCCTATTCACATGTTGTGCTTATTAGAGGCCTAAGAATATTTCTAGAAGTCCTAGTTGTCATGATATCTTATATTATCTTATGTCATTTACTTCTTATGTCCTAGGTCATTTGATATTTGTTATTTTAGTTCTCATATCATAAGAATAAGATACTTGTCCAAATCTTGGTTAATCTTATCTCTCATCTTGAATATATAAGCAAGACCTCTTGTACACTTAGTAATAGGGGATGCATTATCATTGATCCATTATTGCATCAACAATAAAAAAAGCTATTCTCTTGCCATACTCTCTTGTCAAATTTTAATCTAATAAACTTAAAGGACCTTCCATTTCTAGAATTATAGTTGCTTTATATTTAAAAAGTTGTTGGATTGGTTGGCAATGATGTCCTTAACTTCTAAGATCCAATAATGTCATCTTTTTTGTGATCTTTGATCAATGGTAACTTTTTTATACAAGTTAGGGGAAGGTTTGCAATCTATATAAGGAATAAAAAGAATAGGGTTATCACTCATAAGGGTTTAATGCAAGCTAAACAAAGGTAACAAGAATAAATGGTTTAAGTTCATAGTAGAAACTTTTTATAGTGATTTGTGCAAGAATATTTTCTTCAAAATTTGAACCCACAAATCATTAAAATTAGTTTATTTGTTGAAACCTCAACTTTTTGTAGTTCAAAACAAGATGGGTGGATATAAATAGGGCAAAAAAATAACTCATGACCTTTTGGATCAAATCAGATGTATAGATAGGAAAAATGAGTTTTAAAGGAAAATGGACATTTTCCACTACTTAAGAGTATAATAAACTATTTTATAGGCTAATTAAGCATGCACACACTTAGTAGATGATGAACAGTTAACATGTGGGACAAATGAGGGGGTCTTAGGAGGTCAACCCATGACACCTTGCCTTGGAGATGTCATTCAAACATCAAAATTTTCTATGTTTTATGCTTTGTAAGCTTATCTTCTTAATCTTTGGTCATCAATAGACTTGTTGTGTAGGTCTACTCAATTTGGGGCACTTACAAGGTTTGAAAGTGATCTTGCATATATATATCTAACCCCTGTAATTTAAATATTCAAATTCAAATTTGATTATTTCTTGCCCATTTCACTACACATTATGAGTTGACTAAACATATATTTTCATAGTTTATTGCTATGTATTTGTATTTAAATGTATTAATTCATTGATTTTATCATCCAACTATCTACAAGTATGATTCAATTATTATGCACATTCAAATAAGAATAGTTTTAGGAACACTTCAATTTGAGCATCTAAAAGGAATCTAGATTTGTATATTCATTCTAGAGCACTTGAACATAGTGCTTGTTGTCATCAATCCTTAGCTCGATCACAAAGCTTCTTTTCGAGGATTGACCTAGAGAAGAATTTATCCCCTAGCAATTCACCCCTATAAAGATATTCATAAATATTGCTAGTCTTTAGACTAGAGTAGGGAGTGGTGAGTTAACAAACTAGGAACCATGATCACACATGTTACAGTATCATATCTACACTATAAAGGATGAATCTACACCTGCAAAAGTGATTTAGATTTACAAATTTTATCTAGATAAAGACATGGATTTTGAGTAGAGTCTAAGGTGAAACATATGTAGAGAAGTTTAGTTTTCAATCTTGAGACATCTAAAATTCTACACAATATCAAAAATATTCTTCTCTTGCAAGTATACAACTAAATACTTTTTAAAAATATCATTACTTATTGAATAATCTATACCATCACCATTCATATATTAGCTAAAGCTTATTTAGATTTATGAATATATATCTTGTTTGATTTGTCTAAATGGATTTAGGGAAAACAATTCTTTTGTAAAAATATACTTTTTAAAGAGTAAGATTTAAAAATTATCCAATATATATATTAAAAAAATAAAATTATTGTGAATTTAACCATACTACCTCCAATAGAATATTAAACGTAGATGCTCAATGAAAGTTTAACCATGTCTATTTCCTTAGGAGCTACAATGAATGCAGCATGGAAGTTGAACTTGTAATGAAAGAAAGGGAGTTCGATTTATTTGTAAGAAGAAATTTTGTAAGAAGAAATTGAAACTTTTCAAGGAAAAGTGTGCAGAAAAACAAGTTCAGGCGGGTCGATATGTCCGAGTGGTTAAGGAGACAGACTTGAAATCTGTTGGGCTTCGCCCGCGCAGGTTCGAACCCTGCTGTCGACGTTTTTAATTTAAAAGCTAATTCCTTTGTGCTTTCATATAGTTATAAAAAATAGGTCGTTAAACATTGTATCTTTTTAGTCATAAAACTTCTTTCCCTCTCATTTTAATCTTTATCTTTTGAGTTTTATCATCTACTTAAAAATATCAAGATTATGAATCTCAATTTTAATTAATCAATGAATTTAAATTTTAATAAGAGATTTAATAAAAAGGACGAGGTTTGCAATTTGATACATAAATATAATTTTAGATTGAAGCTTCTTTCTCTAAGAGTCAAAGACTGATATCTTTCAATTTTTAACTCAATTTTAATTATAAATTACTGCAAAAATCTCTATTTTTTTCATAATTTTTAGAAGAGAAATAAATTCAAATTTGCTTAAATGATATTATTTAAGGACAATTAATAAGAACTATATCTTTCAGTTTTTAACTCAATTTTAATGATAAGTTACTGCAAAAATCTCTATTTTTTTTCAATAAATTTTAGAAAAGAAATAAATTCAAATTTGTTTAAATGATATTATTTAAGGACAATTAATAAGAACTATTATACTCCACTACTATATATTCTAATTTGAGTATAGGTAATGATGGGTCAACAGATGGCCTTAAGTGTTAATAGAATATTCAAAAAGAAACATGAACTAGTTTTGTATGACCATTCTAGAGAGTTATCTATGAAATTGTAAAAGTAAGTAGCAATAAAAGTTCTAGTATATTTTGAATATAATTTACAAGCTATTAATTTATATTTGACATAATTATCAAGGAGGAGAGCCCCTATTCATATTGGGCACTAATTTTTAATGTAGCCCGACTCAGAGTGGTTCACTTCACAAATTATCTTTCTTTCAACTAAACACTCAATGCATTACGTACATATGTTTTTGATTGGCTATGAGTTTCACCCAATTGTCTTTGTTTTTTTCGAAATATGTGAACAAAAAAAGGTGGCCAAATTTCAAAGAGGGTTAGCCCATTATTCCAAATTATTCTAGTGAAAATCATTACATCGAGAACCTACATCTACAATGGTAGCTAGCGGTAAGCAAATCTGTGTACATAAAAATGCGTCTCTCAATCTCACCAATAATTTAAAATCGTAACCATTAATTGTATAAAGTTTTTGTATAAATAAAGGTTTTGGAATTTTTACTTCTTGTTAAGTTAATATAACTGATTACACATAGAATGTTTTATTCTTCATGCATTTATATTCTCGTGCTCACTAAATGAAACCGTTCTTCGTAATTGTAACACTTTGATCGTGCTTAACTGTTATCGTCATAAAAGTTGTAAAAGCTTGCAAGCTTCCCCAATTCGTTGGAATGGTGATGTGAAGAGGATGGTCGATGTAATAACCCATTCAAAATTATTACTTACAAATCTGTGTACATAAAAATGCGTCTCTCATTCTCACCAATAATTTAAAATCGTAACCATTAATTGTATAAAGTTTTTGTATAAATAAAGGTTTTGGAATTTTTACTTGTTGTTAAGTTAATATAACTGATTACACATAGAATCTTTTATTCTTCATGCATTTATATTCCCGTGCTCACTAAATGAAACCGTTCTTTGTAATTGTAACACTTTGATCGTGCTTAACTATTGTTGTCATAAAAGTTGTAAAAGCTTGCAAGCTTCCCCAATTCGTTGGAATGGTGATGTGAAGAGGATGGTCGATGTAATAACCCATTCAAAATTATTACTTAATTAATATTATTGTAAATGACACATGAATATACTCCAAATTAAAAAGACATAACTAGTGGCTAAAGTCAATCATAGCTACACATGTCCATTTAAAATGAGTCAAAGATTCAATATTCACTTCAAAAGTCAAATTACAATATCAGGTTTGACTTGGTTCCTAAGGCCTCAAAGTCATTACATTGCACATTTTCCATCAAGTACATGAATGCATTACATCAAGTTACATCATAGACTATAATAGTCTTGTGAACAACTAAGGTTCTTCTTTGACGCTTGCCTCCACTAGTGGACGAGAACATGGTTGAAGCGCTTTATCGCCCAACCACGAAGCTTGTATGCTTCCCCAAAATTCTTCCGACTTGAAGAATGCCCGACCCTGCACAAAATGTTTGGCAAGAGAACAATCTATGAGGTGGAATCTAGTGCGTGCCCATACATCAACATGCAATTTCTATGTACAAGTTAGAAAAGAAAATGCAAGATCTATGCTAGGAATGACAGAGAGTGAAATCACAGAATTTATACATACATAATGAACTATATTGCTTGGCCAAGCATAATAAATGTGTTGCAACAACAACAAACAATAGGTTATGGTAAGGAAAACCTATACTCTTTGAACTCCATTTCGACACCCGTCCCAAAAGGTAACTTTCTACTATACATCTCATAACAACTATCTACCCTCTAGCAACATCTACCTGTAGGTGCTCTAGTCAACTAAGGTATCACTGTTTTGTTCAAGTATTTAAAATATTCTTTCACAAATGTCTTCAAAAGAAGAAACATAATACAAATTTATACTCTAAGCAAAAATTAGATTTATGATTCATAGAGTAATTCAACAATCAGTCATATCATTCTTATGACTATTTTCTACTTATCATCTTAAGCATTTTCCTTTTAAAAATGTATTAAAAACAAAAGAAGGTATGTCACAAGTATGTGTATGTACATAGACGAAGTCTATGTGCATACACATATACGTGCCTACTTATGTTTGAAATTGATGCATATATTCTGAAATAATTATAAAATTCAGATTGCAATCTTAAAATAGTATTCCATTTGACGTTTCTTGTAAAAAATAAAGAATCCGAACAAGTCTATGCTAACAGTTTCACACATACTGTTATTGCATTCTCACAATTGTGATACTCTAACATTGTTGTTGACATAAAAACATTCATTATTAAACATAATGAGTAATGTTTCCTACTAAACAGTCATTAAACAAGCTGTTTACATATGTACATTCATTGTTTGAACATAACAAGTGCTATTTCCTACTAAATAGTCATAAAACAAGCTGTTCACCTATGTACATTCATTGTTTAAGTAGAACAAGTATTGTTTCCTACTAAACAGTTATAAAACTAGCTATTTAAATATGAACATTCACTGTTTAAACAAAACAAGTACTGTTTCCTACTAAACAGTTATAAAACTAGCTATTTACATATGAACATTCATTGTTTAAACATAACAAGTACTATTTCAAACTAAATAGTTATATTTAAAGACAAGTAATGTCGCTTACTTTGTTTGTTGATCTCAAGTTGTTCACATGCTAAATGATCACTTTTCAAGTAAACGTTCACTGTTTAAAAACAAAACGGGTTTTCCACAATGTACTTAAAATAAACAAATCATATAGTCCAGCTTCATACATAAGGACATAATGTCTATTATTCAGAAATTGAACACTTTCATAACTGGAATTTGATGAGCAAGTTTAATATTATAAAGAAAACTAAGCTCAACATGTTTGTCGATAAAATTCTTGAGAAAACATTTTAGTCAAAGAAGGCATAGAAGTTTCAGGTTCAAACAATACTCTTGCCTATCCTGGCCGCAACAAACAAACCAAGGTTGCTCTCGATTTGACCAAATCTCAATGATAGGGTGCTTTCTTTCTTAGCATCAAAAGTTATATTTGAAATTTCCCTTATGGGCTTACTAGTTTATCCCTTGCATGCAACAATATACAACATGCAGACTTATGTCTGCACCAGTTTTACATTAAGGAAATCAGCATGTCGATCTTCTAGATCGACCCAAGCAAGGCTTGGTGTGTCTCAAGCTTAAATTCATACCATCGTTCCTATCAAATGAAGTTGGCTCACACAAAATATCAACAAACATGCATATACAATGCTCTAAAAACATTCAAATATGCCCCTTTTCTGTTATTGACCCATTCAATAACAAGCATAGATAAAAATAAGAGAAATACATAAAACAAAGAGTTCATGCCCTCCCATAGGATCATATTTGATTCTTTACAAAGAATAATTTTTATAAATGACATAGTTATACGAAATAATTTTCATAGCCTTCTCAAGGCTTAGCATTATCTTATATATTAGAAATGATGGCCAAGCCCATAAGGCTTTGAGCCTCGGCCTAACCCTGCTCACAACCATGAAGGCTTAAAATTCATTATACTTTCCAACTAGCAGGCTGTAGGCCATGTGACTTCCACATAGTGGGTTGGTGATCTTAATACATTTGGCCCAAGGTCGATACACATCACAGACAATGACCACTCATTATACTGCACTATGAAATCATTTGGTGAAAAGAAAGATTATTTCTTGTTTGATTCAATAATAGCATTAAAGCTAAGTCTAGATGCAAAAAGAGGAGATCGATTTACCTCCAAAATTTTGGTGGCGTTTTCCTTAGATTTTTTCCTATTTGAGTTTGTCCTCAACTTTTTCCTTTCGAATCCCCCAAATTGTTCCTCTCTTCTTTGCTTTTTTCGCGCGGTTTTTCCTCAAAAAAGATGGAAACAATACACTGTCTTTGCATGTTTTCTGGGCGATGGCATTATTGTCATGCTGCAGACCACCTCTGGATTTGATTATTGTCATTAAGAAAGTGGCAGTCCACATCCTTAGTGGATTTTACTTATGATTTCTTCTTCATTTCGAACAGTCCGATTTAGAATATATCGGTTATCAACTTTGAATTCAATAGAAATTTGAATATGTGTATGTATATATGTATATGTATGTATATATATGTAATATATATGTACATACATACATACATACATACATACATACATACATACATATGTATTTAGTATTCAATTTCATTCATATTCGTTTTGCAAGCCCGTGCTATCTTGTCTCCCATTCAATGCCAAAATAAATGGGGAAATGATCTAACAAAGTCAGATCAACTAACGTCTTAATCGAGAGTGAAGAGCTGTCAAAAGAGAAAAAATATTGAGCCGAGATCATAACACGATCAAGGCTTTTAAATATCCTGTTAGAGCCAACCCTGTAACTACACCAGGTGTGCCATAGGGAATGAGAATGGTGGCGGCCAATATTGGGATCAAAGAGCCCCAATTTATTATGCATGTAGAAGCATGCCTCCCTTTCACTAGCTTCCCATCTTAATGGAAAAGTGCCATCTTTATCTCAACCATATTGAAATCCCCACACAATAACCAAGTAGCAACTGGAAATGAATCAACAATCCAACAGCAAAGAACAAAGTGTTCCACAATATCATTAGAAGCATAAATATTAATAATCCCAAAGGAACGATTATCAATGTTGAGAAGGATCCAAACGAGCCGATGTATGGGGCCAGACCTATGGTCGACCACACAAGTGTGCCACCATGGGGAAAAAAGGGTGACAGCTCTGCCACGCCCAACTTCATGATCGGTACAAAACATTTAACTAGCTGGCCAAATAGAGCGACAAGCTGACACAAGCCATTTTTTTTTTAACTTCTTGGAGGTAAAGCACTTCAATACCAGAATATTTCTTCAAAGTATCCCTAATAGAATAATTTTTGGAGAGGTATGTTAGACCTCAAACATTATATGAGAGGAAATTCATGAGTGAAACTCCTCCATATCGTCAGAGTCTGGCTCCTCTTCATTCATAAAAGAGAAGCAATTTTGCAAAAACTCTGGCAGAATTGACCCAATTTGAATATTCAGAGACGAAAAATCTCTATTTCTCTTGCACATATTCACCTTCTTCCAATGGTGGAGAAGGACTTTGAGACCACCTTTGAGCTCCTACCATGGGAGGAGAAGCAATCGACTATGCTATCATAACGACAACATGCTGAGGTGTAGCCTTCAACCTAGGCCACGTTGGAATATTATTAGCCCCAACTTGAGCCTCTTTCCCCTTCGCCGAAGGGTTTGAAACATTTTTTGCTAGCTCAGGGGATTTGGAAGCCAACCCAGATCCATTGGACTTATTTTCATGGTTCGTAATTGTGGTCCATTTTTCATCAAGTTTGGCAACGAAATTACTCGCCTGATGAGGCTTTTATATCTCATTTGGAGTATTCAGAGATTTAATATGAATGAGTAAATTAGGAGATACAAACACACACAATTCTCCATATGCTACATCACATTTGTTAAATCACTTAGGATTTTCTTCGTCTTTAGTTGGTTCAATTTCTAGTTCCATTGTTACTCTATACAAACCAAGTCTTTTCAAGTGAACATTCATTTGTGATTTCCACTCAAAATAGTTGCATGTCTTTAAAGTAGGAACTATTGTTGATACCATGATGACAATCTACAAAAGGAAACGTGGAAAGAAAGTTAACACAAGAACACCCCCACCCTTTTCACTAGTATTAAAGATCACCCCCAAATATTATAAGGTTGACACTTTATAGTTCAATGCGATTACAAAGTATTTTCCAAGATACAATGCTCAATAGGCTCAAAATAGCCAAAATTATAAATTTTGATACGAAATGAACTTGAGAAAAAATATTCTTATGGCTGTGTACTGCTCTTCAGTACCTTTGCAATGCTTATTTGTTTCCAAAAGATGAACAAGAATTATAACTTTTTGAATGCATTTTTGAATGCATTTTTTGATCTAAATGACTACAAGACACCCTATACAACCAATATGAAAACTATTATATGAAATGTATGCAATATTTTTACATTTTTGTGATTTTAATGGATGTAAAATGCAAATTTGAAACCCTAAATGAGATAGAAGACTAACTAATGCAAATCCTAGATCTAGGGTTTTAGAGACTTCCAAATAAGAATTTTATGATGTACAATGTCGAGTTCACCAAAATGAAATGAAGAAAAATGTAGATGTGTGATTTCATATGTCGAATAACCTAAAGGTTTAAACACACTTACACTTTACCTAATTTCATTAAAAAAGAGAACTCCCAAGGATAGGATTGAATTTCAACCTTGAGGTGAGTCAACCGTATTAGGAAGGTCTACTGTTTTCTTATGACAAAAATGACTGATTGACACTTTTGGTAGATGAATTAAAATGAATTAACTAAATAAATTACATGACCTAATACTTGCAATGTAGAATACTATGATAGTAGAAACAAAAACAACAATTTGTAGGAAAATTTGAGAAGGGTAGAATGGTGTGCACCTGGCCTAAAAATAGGGTTTTGATTTCTGTAGTAGGACTCATTCACCCAAGGGTGAATGGGTCTATGTCCTTTTCTGAAAATTAAAAAACTGAATTTGTAGCCCTCACTTTACACTCTACTCTTGTACCTACAAATCTTGATTTTCAGATCCAGACTGGTAGTAAATCTACAAAATAAAATGTTGTTTTATGTGTATGGGGGTTTTTTGCAGTAAAACCCCAAGTTCAAGGTAATTAATCTGTGATGAATGATATATAGATCTGATAAATGATAGTGTGTGCAATCCCTAACCTTAAGTGCAACAAAGGTTGTTATGAGCTAACATGCAAATAAACCCTACTCAATTGCATTAGAGCATGATTCCTATATGACAATGATAAATGATAAATATCCTATTATGGAGAAGTCAAAGCACCCTAATAGATCTGAAATATGATAATACCTTGCCTTAGGTTGCTATTAGAATGAAGATTGAAGATGAGAATGCTAGGAAACAAGTCATTAGGTTAAGGAAAATGGTCAAATGCATCTCCCAAACCTAGAATCCATCATGATCCACCATAGGCATCGACCTTCAATCATGAGTAATGCTTGATCAAATATTTGACAAAATGAGCTTGAAGACTTGCAAATACAAACAAAATGCTACTCCAAGACTTCAACTTTGCTTTCTTGAATGTTCTCCAAAATTTCTCCTTTCTCCTTGATCTCTCAAATTTTCCATCTCTCTTCTCATTCAAAAATGGTGAAAGGAACTAGGTTTTATAGGCTTCTTCTCTAATTTCTCGAATATTAGATCTTGATAGCCAACATTTGAAAATTGAATCTAAGACTTTAAAATACCACCGAAAACATATTTAAATTTTAGTTTTGGGACTTAAAGGGGACACATTTTCCCAAGGGCGAATATGTCCTAGCCTAAAAGTGTAGGACCTTGATGTGTTTCAGGGTCATTAATTAATTAAATGCATTTATTCAATGCATGTTTTAATGTCGAAAAAGGATAAAAATAGGCCCTAGGATGCTTAATAAAGGGAATTAGGGGCCTACTTAAGAAGGGTAAAAGTGGATAAATGTAAGGTCACTAATACAGGTCCAAACTTAGTGTGAAATTATCCTATCACCTAAAAGAGAGTGCAATTTTCTACACTACACTAACTATTACCTTCCACCCATTTTTTACCCCTCATTTTTGACTCCTGATTTATAACTAATAATTCCTATTAAGAGTGATATATAAATAATAATGCCTACATCTATTAATTAAACTAAGATCGTCCCAAGACAACTAACCACTTGCATCACACCTTGATAACAATACAAAATTTTGAATTTGTAATACCATGTTTATTGTCAAGGAAATAAGCCTCCAATGAAATGAACATTTGAAAATTTTGACAACTTTCCTAATAAAGCATTTTATAAAGTGATATGATAATTGTTGATTCGAGCAAGGTTGATTAGGCCCTAGTTGGTAGTGGATGCATAATAATTTGATTAAGAAATGAAATTCCAAATATAAGGCTATTTGGAATTGAAGAATGTTGTAGGGACATGAGTGTCATTTTTCCACACTAAAAATTATTAAGTTGGGGGCCAAAAGTTAAAATGTGAGAGATTTTAGCTAGCAATTGAAGGCTTTATAACATATAAACATGTATACAATCTCCATCAAAGTTTGCACACATTTTTCTATGTTATGCTTAGTCACAACTTCCTCAATGATAAATCTTAATGGTTACTTTAAAAGGAATTTTGATTTAATTTTCTTCTTTATATGCATCCCTATATTTGATACTATATGCTAATATTCAAAAAGTCTTTCCTTAGAATGCATCAATACTCACACTCCCTACATTTGGAAATGGTTTTTTTTCCATTGTGACCTTTATATTATAGAGATTATTTATCATGCAAACAAGATACATGAGATTGAAGAATTCTATAGATGACCAATTTTTTATTTCAGTCCTCCAAGGGTTTTAGAACACTAGATGGATTAGTTGTCTTCAACACCACAAATTTGTCCTTATATATTGTTGTGGATTTTTTGATATTATTGTGTGAAGAAGAAACATACTTCATTGAAGGTTCTCAGTATTCCCTAAGTGATCTTGAAGTAATATATCATTGGCCATGATTTGTAGCATTGAAAAAATAACAAGACTACCTTTTTGTTCAAATATGTCCATTGGAGTGATCACCACATGTTGTCTAACAAAAATAAAGTTTTGGTTAGGGTAATATTGAAATCTTGCAAGAATCTTCTAGCCTACTAGTACAATTTTATCCTCTACCATAATTTTCTAGTTGTATAATGGACTACCCTATATAATTTTTTCTATTTTACAAAATTCCCCAAGTAACATAACACTGACAAGGGTTAGGTGGCCAATGTTATTAAGTTGAGGTTGGCTTCTATTTTCCCCTCTTTTTTGTGCATAATTAAAATTGGGTTGATAAAGTAATAAAATAAAAATATTTCAACCCATATCAACCACATATCTACCATAGAGTGAATGATGTTTGTATTTTACCCAAACATGTTGATCAACAAGAATCTCCTTGTGATAACTATCGAAAATCCATTTTTTGAGTCTTTTGACCTCATGCTCTTAAGCTTAATGAAGCTCCACCCTCACATTATATTTTCCTCACCATTTTATCCTAATGTTCCACATGCAAATAAAAATCTAGATAAAATAAATTTAAAAAGGAAAATGTGAGGTGTAACAAGATTATTACCTTCACACTCATATAAAAATTTCTTCATTCGATTCAACCTTGTGATAAATCTTTCCCTTGTTTAGTTATTAAGGGTGCTACAACATGTAAAAAACCATTGATAAAAATTCTATTATTTTTGAGTAGGCTAAGGAATCTCTTGAATGTAGTAGCCACTTGTATGCATTGAGCACTGGTGACACAACTAAAGTGTAAAATATTTGTGATACCAAAATCACACTTAGATATCCTACAAATAAATATTTTTTCTTTAGGATCTCAATGATCTATTTTAAGTACCTTATATGGCCCTTATAATATTTTCTACACATCAGAATATCATCAAAATTTATCAAAAAAAAAATCTTAATTGACCATTAGATACTTGGTTCATGACAAATTGGAAAGTAGTAGGTGTAAGTTGGTCTTGAATTGGATGACATGATCAAAAGCCCAATATGAACCATAAGGAACTTGAAATTTGTCTTGCACATACATTCCTTGCAAACATAGATATAATGGTGGATTCTTTTGAAATCACTCCTTGAGAAATAAGAAGTGATAGAGACCTTGTAATTCTAGCTCTATAGCCTATGGGAAACTTTTATTTGATAATGATCTTGGAGACATGTTATGGTTCACACCAATGCTAAATTTTTAGAAGGTCTCTCATGTAATTCAATCATCTAATGCACATAACCATATTAATTTTCTCAATATGGAATTCACCAAGTATACCTTATGATTGAATCCCATGGTTACATTGAGTGGCTAGTTTTCCCACATGTATGGTATGAGAACTTGATTAGAAATAATGATATTGAATCCATTGAAAAATTCAACCCTCATGTGACTTGGTCCATTATCTAGATTCCTCAATTTGATTTAATATAAATGCTCAAAGTGGTAGTCTTCCCTTGTTGATACTTCTAATAAATTGACATGTTTATCTATATGATAATATTTTATTACTTTTATTTCCATCAAGATTCTAAAACTCATCGATCATTGGAGCACTGATGGATGTTGATAGAAAAGGGATTACTTTCTCAATTGTGTCTTCAAAAAGTGATTTTTTACATTGATTTCATAAAAATGTACATTTTTCTAATATGCACTATTGGATGTCTAAAGGATATCTTTTCCAACATTAGATCACTCGATGATCTATTTCTCCACACTCTTTTGCAACTTTAATTGTTCTTCTTTGGTTCATGATAAAAAATTTCTTCCTTTGAATAGGGACATGGTGCATAATGAAGCACAATATTGCAATTTTAATTTATCAAGATTGGTTGAAAATTGAGAGGATTGACAAGCCTTAAGTTCTTGACTCTAAAAATTCTTACATTATGCCTCCCTCTAGGTTGCCATTTGGGTAAACCTATATTAGTAGTCACACATATTCTCTTTAATTGGTTTAGGCCTCAAAGAAGACAAAATAAAATTGGCTTGATCAAACTTGTCTACCACCACGATCTTCGATTTTCCCATTACATACTCATCACTAATTTTAGACAATAGATATAAATTATTGATTGTCATTGCTAACAACTAATATGACAACATAGTGTTGTATCCTCTACCAAGATGAATTATGGGAATGCCTTGTATACCAGGATTCCACCTCCTTGGTGAATACCTATTCTATAAATGCGTATCAAAAGGGTCTATGTGTACTTTACTACAAGTGGTATTCTTAATTCTTTTCTCATTCTTAGAATGCTTTCTGTGATGAAAAAATTCTAGGGAGACATAATGTAAATTGCATCTACGCTACTATTGTCTCCTCCAACTTTTAAATTGCACTCATAAGAATGATTGGGATGCATAAATTTTTATTCTTTGATGAGGTTAAGTAGACAAACCTTTTCTATCTCTTAATGGATAAATATATCAATCTATTTGGTTAAGCCCAAGATTGTGTGCTTTGTGTTAACAATATGAGGATTTGCATACTTGTGTTGCTATGGATTTTTCATCAATTTTTGCTTTATATAATGGATTTATGTATTCTCTTTGCTACTCTATATTTTACTGAGCCTCTTATCTCCAATCTCTCTTCTTTTTCTTCCTCAAGAAAATTATACTTGAGTACATTCATCACAACCTCATGTCCCTTCATCTATTTTTCAGGCTCCTTATTAGATTTATCTATTTTTTTTCCTTTGGTTTCACCTCTTCTTTTCTTCAACATTTATGGCTTGGTTCCCAAGATTCTTTGTATGAGAATCAAAGTTTCTTTCCTTGTAGCTCATTTTTGGTATCATCTTCTTTCTTTGTAACATGAGAGCTCAACTTTTACTCATGACTAGGAGTAGGTGCCTTATAATGAGATTTTTTTTGCATCAACTATTCTAATATTGTAGTGCATTTTATGGATTTTTGAGGACTTAGTTTTAACCATTCTTCATCTTACAAGAACATTTTATTTTTTCCATACTCTTTAATGACATTTTGAATTTCCCTCTTCCTATGTTGTTTTAGCTAGAATTAGATTTTGTTACATACTCGATGTTTGTAGATTTTATCTAGATTCTTGATCCCTCTATGTTGGCTCCCTTGTTTGGTTGTACGTCCTATTATTATCCAATTTAGGTAGTTTTGGAAAGAGAATTCTACATATTGTTTGAATGAGAGTTGCCTTCAAATATTTTGGGAGATTCTAGTACTTTGAAAACTATTTTTTTCTTCTATTGATGACCTCATTGATTCCTTGTAGTGTAAAAAGGGAATTTTAGTCCAAATCTCTATAGAGAGAGTTCCATACACATTGAAACTATTCTAAAGATCTATGTTGAAACTATAAATAACATTTGACAGTCCCATGATTCACAAGCTAACAAGAAAACTAGCTTTAATACCATTGTAATGTCATTGCTAAATTTAACACCAATATTTTGGGGCAATTTTTTTTAAAGAGGGGTAAACGCTTTTAACGTGGATCCATGAACCAGTGAGGTCACAAGAGGGGGACCTCATCCCCAATGTAAACACTCAAGAATTAAACCCTAATGGGGTTTGAACCTTGATTACTAAAACAACAACACCATCTTAACCATCACACCATGCCACTATTTGTTTAGAAAATCATTGGTTTGTCATGTATATTTTGATTTTGTTTTGTTTATTTTTTCTTCTTTATCATTTTAGAATCGATCAATTTTTGTTTGCTATTTTTCCTCTTCTCTATTTTGATTCTATATGGTCAATGAAGTATTTTAGGCATGTAAAGTCTTAAGGTTCTTCACATTTCTCAAGGGCATGATATCCTTAGAGACACTATTAAGGAAACTTTTTATATCACTTGGAAATGTTGTAAAATAATCAAATACTATTGTATTTTAGTCATTTTATTACCATAATTATCAATTGAGGTTTAATTTCTTAAAATTATTATCAAGATTTTTATTACAATTTTTGTTTTTGTTTAGTCAAATTTGTGAATTTATAAGGCAACATGTCATTTTTAGTATCTTTTTTCTATTTTAAATTTGTTTCTCAATTTAAATATTGTTAAAGATTTTGTTTTAAAAACATTAAAAGGATGATCAAAAAATTAAAAAAACTTTATATTTATATCTCTAAAACATTACAATTTTCAATATTGATCAATTTTATATGATATAGCACATACCTATTCTAAAAGTACAATCCATCTATTCATTTTCTCTCAAAAAAATATAATCCTAACTCTAAAATATTTTTTTTTTGACACTAACCAATTCCATCTAAAATAAGACATAATATTTCTACAAATAAAGCCTTTTTATTTATTTCCATACATTTTTTATATTGTCTCACTATATAATGCTGTGAATTCATATCATTTATACTATCGCTTATATTATTATTATTATTTATAATGTTTAGTGTTTGAAAGATATTGAGAGCTCTACAAGTTTGATATTTATTAAATTCTCATTTTATAAATCAAATGAACAATACAACCCAAGTGTAATATAAAATCCTTGTGACAATATAACCTAAATGTAATATAAGAAACATTTATCTCAAAATAATTTTGATTATATTTATTTTACATTTACTGAACATTATAGACCTAAACTGTGCTACATTGCAAATATTAGATAGATTCCTAAAGAGCATCTTTGCATAGGATGCAACTACTTAATTTCATAAAAATGGATTGAGAGCCTCCATAAGAATATGAGGGGCACTAAGTTGTGGAAGATGGCCTTGAGTTGGTAGTAGCTTAACACGAGTCTTTCCTCCAAGATGATATCTTAGATATTGTGAAACAAAAACTGGAACTACAAAATCTTTTGTACTTTGAATAATAACTACAGGAACTTTGACATGACTTAGAATTCCCCTCTCATCACTCTCGAACACTTGTTTTGCTACAAAAACAGCAATTTTATGGTGCATAGCTAAAATAGTCTTCTTGAATTCTTCAACTGCAACAGGATGCTTAGCACTCACAGCCATGGGGGCAAATGCAGAAGCAAAGCCACTGTAATTTGATTTCATAAATTGTAGAAGTTGGTCGATAGTTGTTTGTTCAAAACCTCCTTGATAGGCGGGGGAATTCAAATACCTGTCAAATTAAACAAAAATCCTTGGAAAATTTGGTCAGATACAACCCTCATATATGGCCTGTTAGATGAACTGAATTTTGACCTTTCTAACAGTATACTCCATGTGGGTGCGGGAGTTAAACTCACAAACATAGGGAAAACAGTTATGTTATTTAAGAGCAACAATGATATAAATATTTACCTTGGAGAGCCTCCCAAGTATATCAGTTTTTCAAACAAACTTGGTTTTTTAATGGAAGCAATAGAACCAATCATGGAAGACATGGAATGACCCAAGTACACACATTTATCGACTTTGAGCTCATCCAGAATAAGCAAGAGATCATCAGCATAGCCATCATAGGACTTATATCTGCTATAATCAAACTTGGAGGGATCCACAACTCCTGCAAATGGTAGATCGAATGATATGACCTTGAAATTTTTCACTAACAATGGTAACATTTTATGCCAGACTGATTGATCAGCTGCATATCCATGAGAAAGAACTAGAGTCTTCTTCCCCTGTCCCATTATCTTCACATGGAAGGCATCCAATAAGCCCTTGTTAGATCCTCCTTCACAGTATACATTTCCTGCAAGACTAGTTAGAAACTTAATTGAATGCGAACAGTTAGAACATAAGGATAAAATGAAAAAAAAATGTAGTAAGGAAATGGAGACATCATTATGATAAGTTACTCACAGTAGAACTGTAGTTAAGAAGAATGCAGGAGACATGGTGCACGGATAAACTGTATTATCTTGCTCTCTGATTATGTTTCTCAATTCTATTCAAGAAATAAACATAAAGGAATGTTCTTCAAACTTTGCAATCAATCAGTGTGTATGAAAGAGTATGAGGACGAGCTTTTATAGTAGTTACATAATTATTTAATATTAACCATATCAAACATCCGTTCTGTTGGCAAAATGTTATATATGCACACGTGGCATTTGGTAAGAAAAGTCTTTATTTTGGCGTGGCATATTTTTTGTGAAATATATGATGGCATTTGATAAAAGCAGGAAAATTAAAATGGCACATCATAATGTTGTCGGCAGCAGTGATTGAGACCGTAATCTGACAGTCTGAACACATTATTTATTATTCCCAGTTTTTTCTCGCCAAGTATTGACTTTGCATGGCGGACTCCAAATTGTGATTAAAAGAAGTTAAGGTTGTGGGTATTGTTTTAGACTGTGCAAACGGTTTTTTGGTTCATTTCTTCTCTGCGAATAACAAGATGATTTAGTTCTGCAAAACAGAAAAGTCATTTGATGGGTCAAGATAATTTCGTTCTGCAAGGTCATTTGATGGGTACAGTTAAATTAACAGGCAGGTTCATTGTTTGTATTTTGAAATGAAGTTACAGGTCTATATGAATTTAACTTTCATAGAAAGAGTAAAAGATTTTCTTACATATTTGATCTTTGCTCACATGTATGAGGATCTGGGGAAAATTAAAAAAGGAGAAACTTCTCAGGATCGGGCAGAGACTTGGGCATCACAGGTATGAGGTTTTGCATTTTTGATATCTTCTAAAGAGGGTTTCAAACCCAGAATATCTCTACGCAGTTTTAGAAGATTGAATAAATTTTGGGTATTAAACCCAGGATATTATATACAGTTTTTTTGTTTGTTCAAAACAAAAGGAAATGTTTAAGCATTTCCAGTCAGTTGCAATGCAAAATGACGTTATGGAAACTGTTTTTCGAGTATCTCAAAAGTGAAATTATATGGAAGCTTAATGATTACCAATTTTTGACAGAAACAAATTCGTAAACTAAATCTGTTTTGTTAGTTTCTCGAAAAGCATTTTAAAAAGGAAGTTTGTATAACAAACTCTAACTGGTTCAGTTAGATACATGTAACTGATCTGATTCGAAGTTCATTTTCTATAAATATAGCACTTGTAATCTTTAGATACATGTGAGTGTGTGTAAAAAACATATTTATATGTATCTGAGGATAAGAGGCTTGAAAGTTTTTATCATAAACTTGTGTACATATATGAGTGACATATACACATTTGTATATGTATATGAGATGTATTAAAATTTCTGAGCAGTAGTTACTGCCGATTGTAAAGGATTGGGAATCAATAAAGGATACAGGTTCAAGGAGTGGTTTTTCTCCCTATGACAAAATCGTGAGATTTTGGAGGGTTTTCCACTCGGCACAATTTGGGTGTCTCTTCATTTTGTGAGTTCCATTACTTTATGTTTATGATGAATGTTTACATTTCTCCTGCATAGATTGAATATATTCAGTTATGAGTTGCTTATTGCAAAAATTGTAATGAATTTTGAAATAAGGTAATAAGGTTCTGATTCACCCCCCTCTCAGAACCTTGGCACTTCCAACATTTAAAACAAAAAGTTATGCAGTAAATTAATGAGAAAGAGTCCAATGATTTTAGAGTTATTCTACAATGAGGTGTTTCTAGTATATGACAAGTGTTCCTTAAATTAGGGCATGTTTTATGTCATTTCTATATTTAGTAATATAGTGTCTAAAACTTGATTTTACAAACTAAATAATAGGAAATAAGAGGTGGGTAGTCGTTACTGAATGACACTTGTTCTTGTGGTCATCCATGACAATATCAGATTTGTTATTTTCTCATGATTACAGAGTGACATTTGTTGTGGTCTCCCATGACAGTATCAGATTTGTTCTTTTCTCAGAGTTGTGTGGTTGTTTCGCTTGAAAGTCATGCAATGAGTTGTGTGGTTGTTTCGCTTGAAAGTCACGCAATTGAATATTCCTTCAAAGTTTTGACATATTCAAATACAGTACAATATCTTCCATCTGTAAGATTAAGTTAAGCTAATGCAGTAATCAGATATGCATCCAGTTAAAGCAAATTTTGCTCCATTTCTATGATAAGGATTTTTTTTTGGCTTCCCAATGTATATACTTGAATGAAATGTTATCTACTATCTTACAGAGAAAGTCTATATTACTGGGCTGCTAATCTGGAGCTGTTTTATCTTTCAATGGATGAAAGAGCTGATACGGCATTCCAAAGGAAAATGTTGTTCATATTACTGTGTTGGAAAGTTGTATAGCTGTTAAAAACTGTTCTGTGGCTTTGGGACAATGGCAACATAGTTTCAACTTCAGGTTGATGATTAATCTTCTTCAAGTTGCAGAAGGTTTTTTCTTGATTATTGTTGTGGGCCTTCAGCTCACATTATTAAACTTCTGTAATTTCTGATTTTCATTAATTGAATTTCTTCTTTCAATAATAATAATAAAAAACTATCATGAGAAAAACTATCATGAGGTATGTGTGTTTATTTCAGAAACATTTCATTTAATCTTTTATTTAGAAATAGAATAAAAATTAGTTCCTTAAAACAAAGCATTCACTTTAGCTTTTATTTTTATTATACATTTGTTAAATATATTGATTAATATGTAAATTTTTATTTCATTAGTGAAATTTGTATATTCATATCAATTTTTGTTTTTATTTTAAGAGAATATCTTAATTACCTCCAAGGCATTCCCTATATGAACATTACCGGCTGATTTTAATGATCGACAATTGAGAATGTGGTAGAATGATGGTTGACCATTGAAAAAGATCTGACTATTTGATGAACCTAATATAAAATAAATAAAAATAATATTAAAAAAATAAAACACTTTATACTTTATACAATTCTACATTTGCACTATTTTCGTTGAGAAACAAAAAACAAAGAAAGAAATTAAAAAATTAGATATTGTTTCTAATTTTCCACTAATATTCAAAGTGTATAAATATATTATATTATTATTATATAATATAAGTTGTCATAATTTATATTTTCTATTGTTTTTCAAAAAATATATTTTTTATGGTATTTTTTTTGAATAAAGAGGGTAAAAATTTTTTAATATAAAAAAATCACCAATACAAAAAGGTTAGAGTTCAAATAGACACCCATAAAAAACCAATAACACACAACTAGCAAGCAACCATCCGAGAAACAAACACACAACATGACCAACCAATAGCCGACATCAACCAACCATGTCCTCCAAGATTAGCCTCTCTAAATCCTAGAAATAATTTGAGGATAACTACTCCCAACCATCAATCTGCCAATCGCCAACATGCTTAGAAGCCCATTTGGCCAAACAATCAACAACCCTATTCCACTCACGTGGAATGTGAGTAAAAGACACAAACTCAAGCATGGAGCACAACTACAAAATATGCCTAACAACATAGACAAGTTGCCAAATTAACAATGAAATTTGAGAGTTTGATTCATAGGTGATCTTGCATCAGCCAATAGCACAAGCTCTCTCAATAGCAAAAATAATTGCCACACCTTTCATAAAGTTATTGGTTTGCTGCCCTTTATGAATGAAAAATAAGAAAATGACCTTACCAGAGCTATCTCTTCCAACACCACCAATCCCAACAGGCCTAAGATTACCCCTAGAAGAGTCATCAGTGTTGATCTTTAAAACATCCGCTGAAGGAGCCCGAACCAACCCCTGACTCTTTGAACCTTCTTCTTAGCATGACTACCTCTTTGAACACATAAAGAATCAAAAGTTAGACCACAAAGGCCAATCTATTCACAATATCTGCATCTCCCCTCTCCAAAGGAAAAGACACTTCACATTTGGTTTCTGCATTTTCCTAAATCATGCTAACAACTCTCTGCCAAACCTATTGAATCAACTTGCTACCACAAAAAATCTTATGATTTCTTTCAAGCCAAATTTCTCAAAGGATGAAAGTAGGGCCAATATTCCACACAATTTGGAGGAAAGAAGCCTGTGTCAGAGGTCTCCCCAAGCTACTCCAAAATTCAACCAGAGAAGAAGCATGAACACATGGATGTCTCCAAATACCCACCAAAAATGCCAAATAAGCATAGAAAAATGATAACAAAAGAACAAGTGGGATGAATCCTCCTCACTACAACCATAAAGAACACAAACAAATGGGCTCTGAAAGCCCTGCTTTTGAGGATTATCCCAATTCAAGCATCTTTTCTGGGATAAAGTCCACAAGAAACAATTACATTTAGGCTAGGAAAACTTATTCCATACATTTTTCTACCAAGAAACTTCCATCCCGCCATACTTCCAAGAAATCAACTGCTAATGACCACTAGCCACCATGAAAACCCCTTTAGGGTTAGGAATCCAAGCCAAAATATCCCTCTCTGTGAGAGAGTTGCACTCTCTACCTGCAAGAATATTTTTGAGCTCAACACGATCCTCCACCAAACCACTAGCAAGCTACTCACTAGGGTCCTTCCATCTAGGCACTTCCACATGCCCATAAAAATAAGTAGTTTTGAAGTCCACCACCCAGGACCAACCAACCTCCAAAAAGCAATGAAAAAGATCTTGCAAATTAGGATGCTTGGTCATGATAGGAGAAAACCCATCCCAAGAGTCAAACCAAAAGAGAGCCTCAGACCCCCTATTGCAAATCCAAAACAAACCATCCTTGATCAACTTCGCTCTTTTTTTAAGCATTTCCCAAATCATAGAACCTTTACCCAAGAGAAAATACTGAGAGACCTCCTCCTTTGGTACACCCTTCACATATTTGTGAGAAATAATCCTAGTCCAAACATGGTCTTGTTTAATACACCATCTCCAATAAAGCTTGGCAGAAACCGCCAAACTAGTAAAACTGGCCTGTCGCAACCCAAGACCACCAAACTGTTTTGGTCTACAAAAAATTTCCCACTTTACTAGACTCCACTTAGAGGACGCCAAGCAACCAACCCATAAAAAATTTCCTAGCCAGAGAGTCCAAATCCTTAATAAAGTTAGAAGGAGCCACCTGAAGCATACACCTATAATTGGGAAGAGCCCGCATCACCGACTTAAGAAGCAACACCCGTCCCGTGAAAGATAACCACCTATGAGTCCATTGGTGCATGACATGGGACTTAGGATAGATATTTGGTTGTGTTCTATGTGTTTGTGTTATGTGAGTTGGTATTGTTTATTTTACTTGTCTTCTTGATGTATTTCTATGCATACATGTAATTTTATTTATGAGTGTTGCTTTGTGAACTTGATTTATGTGTGTATTCATTGTATGCTAATATATTCTATTTCTTTAGGGTGTTCATGTAATTGACTTATGTTTTATACTTGTTAGTTTCATGTGTTGTGCTAAGGCAAGGATACATTTAGTATGGGATGCATGTTATCCTACCTTGAGCTTTTGTTTCTTATTTTAAGACATGTGACAACACTTGTTGAGAACTTTTGTAGTATATAAGTAGTATTTTATTATAATATTCCTTATGATTGGATGTGTTGTACTAAGTTGAAGCCTTGTAGGGTTGAAATTAAAGGACATAGAATTTAACGATTGTCATATTTGGCATGTTTATGTCCTTACATTCATATGTGTATTTTATGTTGGAAAGGATGTGTTGGGAAATATTGGTTGTCTTGGAATGATTATTTGGAATGTGTATGTTATTAGAAATGTGTGCTATAAATTTGATTCCATATTTTTGAGATATTTTAAATATTTTTATTCATGTGTACTCTTATAAGATAATAAAAATGAGTTAATCGGGATAATCAAAAGTCTTATAATGAGGGCTCAACATTTTTAAATTATGGATGGATAATTGTTTTCCTTAACTAATGCATAGGGAGGAAATATACTTCCTCTAAAGACAAGTTTAATGCACTCCCTAATTAATATCAATAGCTTAGATGATTAGAGGGGTTAAATTGTGAAGTTGAGCTTCAAGTCATTTGGATATATTTATGATGTATATTATTTAGAACCAATTTATATATACACCTTTGGTTATTAGCCTATTACATATTATTATATGCTATATGGGGTTGTAGTTCTTGACCCATTGTATGGTTAAATATTGATATGTACATGATGGTACTTATATTGTATGCTATTTATTATACTTGATGAATGGTAATTAATGTTCTTATATTACTTGTTGGTGTGAACATGGTATTTTACATAACTAGTTTACCTAGTAGGTCCTATTCACATGTTGTGCTTATTAGAGGCCTAAGAATATTTCTAGAAGTCCTAGTTGTCATGATATCTTATATTATCTTATGTCATTTACTTCTTATGTCCTAGGTCATTTGATATTTGTTATTTTAGTTCTCATATCATAAGAATAAGATACTTGTCCAAATCTTGGTTAATCTTATCTCTCATCTTGAATATATAAGCAAGACCTCTTGTACACTTAGTAATAGGGGATGCATTATCATTGATCCATTATTGCATCAACAATAAAAAAAGCTATTCTCTTGCCATACTCTCTTGTCAGAGGCATATCTTTTGTTTTGTAGGTGAATTGGGGCTGTGGGAGCTCACTTTCAGCTCCTTAATTCCACTTTGTCCTGAGCCATTTAATATTTGTTATTTTAGTTCTCATATCATAAGAATAAGACTTGTCCAAATCTTGGTTAATCTTATCTCTCGTCTTGAATATATAAGCAAGACCTCTTGTACACTTAGTAATAGGGGATGTACTATCATTGATCCATTATTGATCATTATAAATTATTGCATCAACAATAAAAAAATCTATCTCTTGCCATACTCTCTTGTGAAGGCATATCTTTGTTTTTGTAGGTGAATTGGGGGTGGGGAGCTCACTTTCCAGCTCCTTGAATTCACTTTGTCTAAACCATTTAATATTTGTTATTTTTAGTTCTCATATCATAAGAATAAGACACTTGTCCAAATCTTAGGTTAATCTTATCTCGTCTTGAATATATAAGCAAGACCTCTTGTACCTTAGTAATAGAGGATGTACTATCATTGATCCATTATTGATCATTATAAATTATTGCATCAACAATAAAAAAATCTATTCTCTTGCCATACTCTCTTGTTGAAGGCATATCTTTTGTTTTGTAGGTGAACTGGGGTTGTGGGAGCTCACTTTCAGCTCCTTGGAATTCACTATCAAATCCTACATTCTTCTTCTTCTTCTTCTTCTTCTTCTTCTTATTATTATATACATAATATTTATATAAAATGATAGACAAATTTCTAGTCATATTTTTTGGGTTGTTATTTTTCCTACTCTATCAATTCATAAACTATGAGATGAAAACAAGACTAAGAAGATATTCGGTAATTCTAAACTACTTGAATTTTTTTAATCTAATAAACTTAAAGGACCTTCCATTTCTAGAATTATAGTTGCTTTATATTTAAAAAGTTGTTGGATTGGTTGGCAATGATGTCCTTAACTTCTAAGATCCAATAATGTCATCTTTTTTGTGATCTTTGATCAATGGTAACTTTTTTATACAAGTTAGGGGAAGGTTTGCAATCTATATAAGGAATAAAAAGAATAGGGTTATCACTCATAAGGGTTTAATGCAAGCTAAACAAAGGTAACAAGAATAAATGGTTTAAGTTCATAGTAGAAACTTTTTATAGTGATTTGTGCAAGAATATTTTCTTCAAAATTTGAACCCACAAATCATTAAAATTAGTTTATTTGTTGAAACCTCAACTTTTTGTAGTTCAAAACAAGATGGGTGGATATAAATAGGGCAAAAAAATAACTCATGACCTTTTGGATCAAATCAGATGTATAGATAGGAAAAATGAGTTTTAAAGGAAAATGGACATTTTCCACTACTTAAGAGTATAATAAACTATTTTATAGGCTAATTAAGCATGCACACACTTAGTAGATGATGAACAGTTAACATGTGGGACAAATGAGGGGGTCTTAGGAGGTCAACCCATGACACCTTGCCTTGGAGATGTCATTCAAACATCAAAATTTTCTATGTTTTATGCTTTGTAAGCTTATCTTCTTAATCTTTGGTCATCAATAGACTTGTTGTGTAGGTCTACTCAATTTGGGGCACTTACAAGGTTTGAAAGTGATCTTGCATATATATATCTAACCCCTGTAATTTAAATATTCAAATTCAAATTTGATTATTTCTTGCCCATTTCACTACACATTATGAGTTGACTAAACATATATTTTCATAGTTTATTGCTATGTATTTGTATTTAAATGTATTAATTCATTGATTTTATCATCCAACTATCTACAAGTATGATTCAATTATTATGCACATTCAAATAAGAATAGTTTTAGGAACACTTCAATTTGAGCATCTAAAAGGAATCTAGATTTGTATATTCATTCTAGAGCACTTGAACATAGTTCTTGTTGTCATCAATCCTTAGCTCGATCACAAAGCTTCTTTTCGATGATTGACCTAGAGAAGAATTTATCCCCTAGCAATTCACCCCTATAAAGATATTCATAAATATTGCTAGTCTTTAGACTAGAGTAGGGAGTGGTGAGTTAACAAACTAGGAACCATGATCACACATGTTACAGTATCATATCTACACTATAAAGGATGAATCTACACCTGCAAAAGTGATTTAGATTTACAAATTTTATCTAGATAAAGACATGGATTTTGAGTAGAGTCTAAGGTGAAACAAATGTAGAGAAGTTTAGTTTTCAATCTTGAGACATCTAAAATTCTACACAATATCAAAAATATTCTTCTCTTGCAAGTATACAACTAAGTACTTTTTAAAAATATCATTACTTATTAAATAATCTATACCATCACCATTCATATATTAACTAAAGCTTATTTAGATTTATGAATATATATCTTATTTGATTTGTCTAAATGGATTTAGGGAAAACAATTCTTTTGTAAAAATATACTTTTTAAAGAGTAAGATTTAAAAATTATCCAATATATATATTAAAAAAATCAAATTATTGTGAATTTAACCATACTACCTCCAATAGAATATTAAACGTAGATGCTCAATGAAAGTTTAACCATGTCTATTTCCTTAGGAGCTACAATGAATGCAGCATGGAAGTTGAACTTGTAATGAAAGAAAGGGAGTTCGATTTATTTGTAAGAAATTGAAACTTATCAAGGAAAAGTATGCAGAAAGACAAGTCCAGGCGGGTCGATATGTCCGAGTGGTTAAGGAGACACTTGAAATCTGTTGGGCTTCGCCCGCACAGGTTCGAACCTTGCTGTCGACGTTTTTAATTTAAAAGCTAATTCCTTTGTGCTTTCATATAGTTATAAAAAATAGGTCGTTAAACATTGTATCTTTTTAGTCATAAAACTTCTTTCCCTCTCATTTTAATCTTTATCTTTTGAGTTTTATCATTTACTTAAAAATATCAAGATTATGAATCTCAATTTTAATTAATCAATGAATTTAAATTTTAATAAGAGATTTAATAAAAAGGATGAGGTTTGCAATTTGATACATAAATATAATTTTAGATTGAAACTTCTTTCTCTATGAGTCAAAGACTGATATCTTTCAATTTTTAACTCAATTTTAATTATAAATTACTGCAAAAATCTCTATTTTTTTCATAATTTTTAGAAGAGAAATAAATTCAAATTTGCTTAAATGATATTATTTAAGGACAATTAATAAGAACTATATCTTTCAGTTTTTAACTCAATTTTAATGATAAGTTACTGCAAAAATCTCTATTTTTTTTCAATAAATTTTAGAAAAGAAATAAATTCAAATTTGTTTAAATGATATTATTTAAGGACAATTAATAAGAACTATTATACTCCACTACTATATATTCTAATTTGAGTATAGGTAATGATGGGTCAACAGATGGCCTTAAGTGTTAATAGAATATTCAAAAAGAAACATGAACTAGTTTTGTATGACCATTCTAGAGAGTTATCTATGAAATTGTAAAAGTAAGTAGCAATAAAAGTTCTAGTATATTTTGAATATAATTTACAAGCTATTAATTTATATTTGACATAATTATCAAGGAGGAGAGCCCCTATTCATATTGGGCACTAATTTTTAATGTAGCCCGACTCAGAGTGGTTCACTTCACAAATTATCTTTCTTTCAACTAAACACTCAATGCATTACGTACATATGTTTTTGATTGGCTATGAGTTTCACCCAATTGTCTTTGTTTTTTTCGAAATATGTGAACAAAAAAAGGTGGCCAAATTTCAAAGAGGGTTAGCCCATTATTCCAAATTATTCTAGTGAAAATCATTACATCGAGAACCTACATCTACAATGGTAGCTAGCGGTAAGCAAATCTGTGTACATAAAAATGCGTCTCTCAATCTCACCAATAATTTAAAATCGTAACCATTAATTGTATAAAGTTTTTGTATAAATAAAGGTTTTGGAATTTTTACTTCTTGTTAAGTTAATATAACTGATTACACATAGAATGTTTTATTCTTCATGCATTTATATTCTCGTGCTCACTAAATGAAACCGTTCTTCGTAATTGTAACACTTTGATCGTGCTTAACTGTTATCGTCATAAAAGTTGTAAAAGCTTGCAAGCTTCCCCAATTCGTTGGAATGGTGATGTGAAGAGGATGGTCGATGTAATAACCCATTCAAAATTATTACTTACAAATCTGTGTACATAAAAATGCGTCTCTCATTCTCACCAATAATTTAAAATCGTAACCATTAATTGTATAAAGTTTTTGTATAAATAAAGGTTTTGGAATTTTTACTTGTTGTTAAGTTAATATAACTGATTACACATAGAATCTTTTATTCTTCATGCATTTATATTCCCGTGCTCACTAAATGAAACCGTTCTTTGTAATTGTAACACTTTGATCGTGCTTAACTATTGTTGTCATAAAAGTTGTAAAAGCTTGCAAGCTTCCCCAATTCGTTGGAATGGTGATGTGAAGAGGATGGTCGATGTAATAACCCATTCAAAATTATTACTTA
>VDFB02024876.1:0-21048 GCA_007258455.2 Sequoia sempervirens
GCTTATTAACACTTTTGTTTATTTGATATTGTGGGTTTTCTTGAAAAGCGAGTTCCAAACTGTGTTGAATGCTTGTTGAGGTATAATCATGATGAATTGTTGTTTGACATTGCCGTTGGCAATTGTGCTGGATTATGTTGGTTATTACCTGAGTTGAAGTTTTTTTTGTTGTGAGGTCATCACTTGTTGATTTGTTAATTGTGGTTTAACTTTAGTCTTTTAAGATCTTGATGAACTTGCCAGAGGAAAACTACTGTATTAGTGATTTATCAGTCTTTCAGTAAAAGGGAAAGAAAGGTGTTGCTTTATTATTGTCCTTCCCTTTTGGTTGAACTATTGCTCGTATGATCTATTTGATGTTATGGGATTTAGCCTTGCACTTGAAAATAGATTCGTTATGAGGATTTTGTGTAGAATGAAGTATGCCTTCCTTAATGCAAATTACCTTGTGGCTTTATATGTTGTGCATAGGGGCTTACCCTGAATAGTGTCTTTTGAATTTTGTTGTTCATAATGGGAGTGGCTTTCAATGGGGTCCGAGACCCAGAAGTGGTCTCAGGGTAACTCATTGGAAGTTTATTAATCAAGTGAAAACATTAATATTTAATTAGGGGTTTTGGATAGAATCACACATTAACAAGATATAAGTGAATGCCTCACTCATGGCTCAAGTGCTTGTATGGGCTTGAGATGAGTTGAGAAGGCCTGGAATGGCGAAATCATTGTCTTGTCCTCATGAAAGATAATCGATGCCGCATTGGATTGCATGTGGGGCTGGGTTTCGTAAGAGGTCACCAGGGTAACCCAAGTTGGGGGCCGGGGCCTAGGAAGATTCGCCAGGGTAACCCATGCAACATTGCGATGACACTCTTCCCTAAACAACTATGTTTGTTTTTGTTTCCCTCTATGTTATTCTTGGGCCTCTGGAAGCACTTGTTGGCATTTGTATGTTGATGTTTATTTGGTTATTCCTTATGTTGGACACATCTTGTGTTGGTTATATTTTGTGCTGAGATTCCTTATGTTATTGTGGATTTTGTTGTGAAGTCTTGTATCCTTGTTTTGTATGATGGTTTAGTTGGGGTTCCTTCTTGTCATCTCTTAGCACGGGGGGCGCGGGTCCACGTGGTTGGGTGGAACGTGCTATGCACCCCATTGGGTCCCCAGTTGATCGTGAAGAATGTGAAAATGTACCTTGCAGTGACTCTGAGTTGTACCAGAGTTGGATCCAGTATTGCAGTTTTGTACTCCTTCATATCAAATGTAACATTCCATTGTATTGTATCTTCCCCATTCATGTTGGGAAACGGCATTGTAATATTGTAACCCTTGATTAATATGTTAACCATGTTCATGTTATCTTATTATTACTGGTGTATAATAACCTTTCATGTGATGTAAAAATGTTGTTGTGAAAAGTAATGCAGTCTTGTAACCCGAAGGATTTGTTATATGTGGTTCTCGTTTAGTTTCATGTTATGTGAAATATGATTATTATGATGTATGTTAATACTTAAAAAAAAATTGGTGCCATAAATACTAAATGTACATGTATCCTTTGGGTTTGCTTGGCGGGGCATTACAAATACACTTATCTGTTGGTGACGTTCTCACAAATCAGCATTTGTAAATACTATAGAACTAGGTACCTTTTATATCAATGACAAAATATTCAACAAAGGTTAGGTTTAATTAAATCAATGTAAATTTATCTAAGGGTGAGGAAGAAGGATAAGGATGCATTAATTAAATAAATGATTTGTATTTATTTAATTAATGTCTGAAGGATGATTGGGAAGGTTAATTAAATAATTGGCTTTATTTAATTAACGTTGGATGAGGATAAAATTGAGTGGTCATGTGCGGACGATTTTGGGTCTCTATGCCATGTATATGACATTCTTCATCATTATTGATCACATCTACAGCCTACAACCTTTTTAGTGTTATTGGTAAATAGATTTGTCACTTGCCCAACGAGTAGTGACAAATGTTCCAACAGTTGGATAACTTGTTATTGAACTAACAACTTTCCTCTATGTTTGAGAGGGGCAGCTCCTTCGTATGATGGGGTTGATGGGGTTTTTGTGTACTTTTAACTTGAAAGTACTGAAAGGAAAGTAGAAAAGACTAAAGGAAAATGAATTACAAAAACCCTAGCAGCAGACACACAAATACCAACTGGAATTTCACAATTTATTACAAATTACAAGTGGGTATCACCACAAAAAGCTAGAAACTATGTTCTTGAACGTATTAAAGTAATACTGTAATATTTAGTTTATAATGGTCAATTAAGTCTTTAGGATAGACTTTAGGAATATTCTTTATTCTTTTAGTTAAGTTCTTACCCTTTGCTTTATTAGTTGTTGATCTTATCCTTTAAAGATAAATCTTTTGTAATTCTTATTTAAGGAGTCTTTCGTTCCTTTGTTAATATTGAATATCTTGGTAATCATTTTGTGTCTTGTATTTTCGTAATAGAACTTATATGATGAATTGTATGATAATGTGTTTTAATATGTAGCAATGATAGGGTGTATATTTTTTGCTCCTTTGTTAATATCAAGTATCTTAACACAAAAGAGATAGGGTGTATCAACACATTCAAATCGAGATACCGAGAAATTGTGTTATTTACATCAATTGCACGATTTATTTATGTTTCAATGGATAACTTATGATTTACACAATGACACAAAAGGATTACCATTTTAACATACAAGAAATCAGTAATAATAAAACAAAAGGACATCCAAAACATATTATTCAAATGCTTTCTCTGTTATCTTTGGAAATTATACAACTCTATTAACCATTCCATACATAGTGTGAACACAAAACTCATCCAAAATGTTTCCCAAGAAGCCTCTCTTCTAAAAGTTCCCCTCATAAGAGTCCTCTTGATAACCACCTGTAACTACTTCATAACCACCTCATAACTACTTTTTGAAACATAATGGTTTTGAAAATAACAAACCTTATTTGGTTATGTTTTACTTGAGTTTTCTAGAAATAAGGTTCATTTTCTAACTTCAAATTACAATAAGTGACATGAGTTACTTTTCTCTAAAAAGCAACTTGAAACCTGTTATTTGGTCTTGTTGTAGTGGGCACTATGTCTTCTCCCAATCCACAAGTGACCTCTTCACCAACAACTTGGCCTTGAAGGAAACGTGGTTCAATTGCATTGTAGCATCTGCTGATAGTCCCATCGATCAAAATAGTGTAATCAAGTACATTAGGATCCAAGCCCGTTTCTTGCATTTCAAAGAGCGATTCCTCTACTTCATTTAGCCTCCCTTCTTTGCACAGGTTATTTATGATTATGTTATAAGTGATTGGATTTGGTTTAATACCCCTTTCAATGATCTCCAAACGCAACCGAAGAGCCTCTTGTATATTGTCAATGCTGCAGTAGCTTTGAATAAGTGTAGCATAGGTAATAAGATTAGGATGAATATTTTTAGCCACCATTTGTTTGAACATATTATTTGTTTCCTGCATTATACCTGTCCTAGAATGACATCCATTGCACCATTTTTTTCATATTTTCGTTGCTCCAAATGCTTAGATGCAATTTTTTTTCTTCTAATTACTATAGCAAAACTAGTGACAGATATAGATTTGCAATTGACATTAGATCCATTGAAGAAAAACTTATTTCCCTCCCCTCTTCTGTATGTATTCACTGCTATATGGACATCATCTTCTGTATATTGCGACAAACCATTCAACATTTGTACATTAGGCAGTGCAGAAAAGTCCATGCTACTAATATTTGGGGCAGAAAATGACATTGTCGTGAAGGAGTTATGTGGACCGGTGTCTTCTTGAATCTCATGTTGAGTAACCATCTCCGCAAGTAGATATTGAAAAAAATTCAAGATAGTTGTTTCCTATACACTAAATGACAGGAGGATGATGGTAATCAAAATTTTCATTGTACGGTTCTGAAATTGGGCTCTTATCATCCATTGAAAATTCTACAACAGTTAGCCCATTACAGTGGGTCACATCTTCTCCTTGATGATCATTGTTTCTAGACAAGTTTTCTTCCTCAAATTGTTCTTGTCTCTCTAGCAATATGCTAATGTATTTGTACAGGTTACTTTATATCATCAGCTTAATATTTTGTACTTCCTCCTGTGAAAATTTGTCACCCTTGTGTAGAATTTTGCCTCAAAGTTGTTTTTCCTGGCATGAGACACTTTTATCAGTAAAAGTTACTACAAAATATAGCCTATTGGTTAAATATCCCTGCCTTTCCTTCATCTTCAATATCCAATGCCTATTTCATAAACCTCTTCATGATGAATTTGAGAGCAAGATACCATCTTCAAACATGTTCCTGGATCAGTGTTCCATTCCTGAGAATATTATGGATTCAACACATTCACATTGATAGATGTCAAGAGAATCTAAATAATTGCATATGCCAAAAGTTTGTAATATAAGTGATGTGTTGCATTTCAACATGGCAGCCTGATGGAGCAAAATGTTTATAATACTATATCAATCAGGGAGGCACTCAAAATATTAAGACATAACAACAATTACATCAGACACCCTCAATGTGATATATTGAGATTCATCTCTACTTTTGAATTCATTTCATGCATATTTTGAGTACAAAACAGTATTTTCAGGGGATATAGTAAGTCCTTTCCTATTTGTGTATTACCCAGGAGTGCCGGCCTTTCGTCAAGATCTTTTAAGTTCTAGAAAAATGTGGGTAATTGTTGCATGATAAGGTTATCTACTCCTTGTTTGTTAGAAGGTAAAATTAGATGTAAGAGACCTGGTGTCTTTCAACCCCAATCTGTGCTGAATGTTGCAGTTTGTTTTTGTTTTTGATGGTTTTGTAGTTTTTTTATGTTTTTGCAAATATATATTTTTTTTGTATTTTTAATATAAAGATGCCAGGCAAGAAGAAATTGAAAGAAAACTACTACACTTAAAGCAAACTAATTTATTTTAAGGCTGCAAAGGCTTTATTTGATATCAAACATTATTTGCAACCTTTCTTGACAAAGAGCATACCCGAATTTATGATTTGAAGCCTCTCTAAAAATTCTGGAAATTACTTGCAGCCGCCTGGGAATTCCTTAGAAAAATTTGATCCGGCCAAATGAATGATGTTTCCACCTCAATAACCACTCAGGAATCCTTCAAAGGTGTAGCCGCCACTCCTAGAGAAGAAATAACCCTCAAATGCTAGGCGCTTTGTCCAAGGAGAAAGACGTCCTTTGCTGCAGGTACAAGTACGGCTCCTGGTACAGCAAGAGGTATGGCTGGAGATGATAATAAATGCTGCCTTTATGATTCTTCAGATCTGCAATATCTATCTCTTGAAACCTCTTTGAAATCTTCTTGAAAACTTCACCAAATTTGTACAATTCTGACCTCTGTATGAAGCCAGCACAATGAGCAATCTTCAGCTGATGGTTTCACAGCCTCAGAATGCTAGACTGAGAAGAATTTTCACTCTCCAAAGTTTGAAATTGAAGAATTTCTACAGAAACCCTTGTTTTTCCAAAGCTCCCACAAAATGCAATATCAAATATTCACAAGTGAATTCTGATTTTGCTTTTTGAAAGCTTTTATACCTCCACTTGAAGAAGTCGACCCCTTCATAGTTTTTTTTAATCACTTTAAATTTGCTTTTGATGCTTTTTAATTATAACTTAACAAAATACCTTGGTTTAGGTGCCCACCTTTAATATTATTTTATTTCACTTAATGATGGATCATGGCCCCATTCAAATAATATTTTATAATTTGACTTTATAATATAAAGTCACATCAATAATTAATTAATTATCATTAAATGCTCCAATAATCACCAATCTGCTAAGTCAACTGCAAAATTGGGTTGATTCTGTGAATGCCAATTGAACCAGGTGCCCTTCTAGAAATAGTTTGTCCTGATAGCCTAACTTACTATAAATAGTAAGTGCCAAAATATAACTCTGTGAACATCTGCAAAGGCTCAAACTTGAATAAGAATGTGGAGTAATGTCCCTACAACCTAACTCTGTCAGCCTATGAGGGTCGTAGTGATAGGCCAACCCCATTGCAAAACAAACTGACTAGGAAGGGGACATTACATTGGATCAAAAGATAATATCCTAATTAGCTTATTTGATGAACACCAAGGCAAATTATGCTTGTTCTCATTCATTGATCCTCTAGAAATACCATTGATAATTTCTTTGCATCTTGCAGCCAAGATCTAGGGGCTATAACTTTAGATGGCAGAGACGTAGAACCTCTTGAAACAAGCATACAAGTTTATAACTCAATGATGGAGAAAGGGAGAAACTTATAGAAGGGGATGAATTGAGTTTAATAGATTTTGACATGAAAGGACTCTCTCTCTCCAAATTGAATGCAAAAGTTGTGGTTTTAAGTCTTTTAACATCAGTGCTACCTCAAACAGGCACTGGTGCAGAGGGTACATTGGACATCCATGGGGGAAGGGCTGAGTTTGTATCAATGGTAGAGCATGGGGTTACTAGATATGAACATGCCAATTCCATGTCCATTGCAGAAACAATACACTTGAAAGCAAGTTTAGGCTCTAGCATTGACCCTATTCTAGTAGGGTTTTCTAGTATCAATTGTGGTTTTATTTTTGAGGCTGAAGACAATTTTTGCTTTAGATAAGGCAATGTAAAGTGCATAGATCAAGGTATATTTGGCATATGGGAAATATGTTTACTTGATGAAACTGATGGCAGAGAATTCACATTGGAAAAATTAAAGTTATTAGCATATGTAACATCTCTAGGAGCACCCAAGGTTAGGAAAGGAGAGGGTGATGCACTAGGTTTGAAAATGGACAGTAAGCTAGTTGGACATATTCTCTTTTGCACATATTTCTTTGCAAAAGTTTCCAAACTGTGATGATGTTTTCCGTTGTCCCTTGTGTTGTGCCCAATCAAAAATTTTGCTTCGTTAAGGCATTTTGTAAAGAGTGGTCAAAGCCTTTATAAAATTTTTTCATCAAAAGTACAAAAGTTTCTATTTTCAGAAGGTTTCTAAAATACACTTGATTCCGGGTTTTGGGGGTTTGTTGTCAAATGGATGCTGGCAAAACTTTCTAAAAATAGAATATTTGTTTGGAGGGCTCTAACTGGTTTTGATTGGTTGAAAATACTTCCCAATCAAGTTGGTCCGGTCATAATCATCAAAATGTTAGGATTTTTGCTGGGTCAATTATGTTTTTTCAGAAGGCAAAGCACAAGCTCCAAGGTCATCAATGGAGGATTATCTGCTACCAGGTATCAGATTCAAAGTCTCAAATATTGTGCAGACAACGTCAAATTGTCAATGATCGAGAAAAGGTGAAGTTCATGCGAAACGGAGGCGAATTAAAAAATGGTGAAATTTATAAAAAATTCTAACTCTGGGATGTCTAGGCGCCCCTATTCAGTCAGGGCACCTAGCATTTGGTGCCTTAGTCATTTTTCGGTTTTTGTCGTTCGTTGTTCGAAAATGGTAAATCTTGCCCGTTAGTAACCTTTAGTCGTCAGGAAAATAGGATAAAAGCAACATTAGAGGCTGAGAAAAGCTAGCAAACATATCACCGAGGTTCAGTCAAGTTAGTATGCTTTGCATCTGAATGTAGGTGTCCGTCGTCTTGTGGAAATCAGTGATCAAAAGACGTAGTTGGGAAAGGCGGAGATCAGGGATGAAAGAAAGATGAAAATCATTGAAATTTGGCTAAGGCATGGGATGCTAGGCACCCTTGTTAGCCAGGGGCGCTTGGGTTTTCAACACTTTGAATATTTTCGACCCCGACATGCCTTCTTTCCAGTTCAGCCTTTGTTGGTCACTTTTGGGGTCAACAATCATGATCAGATGATGTCGAACGCCGATATGAAGCTGGGGATCACTTCAACAGTCGTCAAACATGAGATTGCCATGGTCAAACAAATTATAAATTGGCAATACCAGATTGCCAGCTTGTCAACGTTGGAGGTAGGCCTCGCTGGAAGCAGAAGCAAGCAAAAGTTGAAAAACGAAGAAAATGGCTAACATTGGAGAGGTTTTACGTGTTTGATGATGTCATCAAATGCGTATGGTTTTGCCAAAAATATGTCTTCATGCATGCGCTTTTTGCAGCTACAAAGAAGGAATTCACTGTTGCACGTGCAAACAAACTCAGATTTTTGCATACAAAGTTTCTATCATCATGGATAGACTTCAAAATTTTAGGGCTTTTGAGAAGAAAGCGTTTTTTCTTCTTCAAACTCTATTCAAGAAGGTTTTTGCTTTTGAGAAGAAAGCGCTTTTTCGTCTTGAAACTCTATTCAAGAATGCTTTTGGCATTCATTCTTCATATTTTCCAGGTTGGCATCTAGAGGAAGAAAAATATCGTTTTCTTCTCATCAAGATTTGGAAGCTCAAACAGAGTGCTTTTAAAGTGTTCTTTGTGGATTCGGGATTGGGAAGCATAGAGGCATGCTTTTTCATAGTCCAATCTTCTAGGGCATCACATTTCAAAAAACAGGTGGTCAACTTTTTCAGTTTTCATCGATTTGAGTCCATTTGCTTTTTGCTCCTCTTGAAAATTGGGAAATTTTATATTCCCAAAAATCCGCTTTATCGGCGCTTTTCTGGGAAGCACTCAGCTTTTTCAAAATCTGATGAACTGGGTCTCTTTAGAACGTGTTTGTCTACAAAACCCAGACCTCATCTTTTTTTTCTAGGAATCCGCTTTTTGGAGATAAATCAACAAGTTTTTGGGGCAGCAAAGATTTCCAAGAATAGAACTAAAAGTAGTAGTTAACTCAATGCCTTTTCCGAATTTAACTTGCTATTCTTGTTTCATGCTTATCTATTCTTTGTAAAATAGAAAATCAAATGTATAGTTGGAACTTTCCTTGCTTTTAAATCAGTTAACTGATTTTAGCTCGTGGTTAGTTAGTTGTCTTGTGTTAGTTTTAGGAATAAATCTTGCGAGTTGGCAAGTCTAGTTAGCTTAAAGCAAGGAGATTTTAGGGTTACCTACTTGTTTGTGTATAAATAAAGGCAGCCTTGCCCATTATTTTCTAACGGTTATTGTAAGAGCTAATGTGTAAGCCTGTATTGCTGCAAATTGTTGTTTAGTTACCGTTCAACTTGTGTCAAGTGTAATTTGGTGTTTGATCCATAGTTACAAGACTTGCCCAAACTCGGCGAGTACTCACGAGTCCCAAGGCGAGCGACCCTAAATGAGTCCCAGAGACTCGGCTGCTGAGTACTCGCCGAGACTCGCTGGACTTGCCGGACTTGGCAGACTCGCCGAGTTTTGTGCCTCAGACTCGGCCATTTTAATTAAATTTTTTAAAAAAATTTGTAGTCTTTCATTTACAATTTTTTTAATTAAATGGTGTGCGTTGCTCCCAGACCCCCGCAAGGGGCGCTGCTCCTTAACCCCGCTGGGGGCGCTGCCCCCAGACCCCCACAAGGGGCGTTGCCCCCAAACCCCCGCAAGGGGCATTGCCCCTTGACCCCGCGAGGGGTGCTGCCCCCAGACCCCCGCGAGGGGCACTACCCCTCAATCCTGTTGGGGTGTTTCCCCTAAACCCTCATCAAACTATAGGTCTAAGCATGTTATAGGCCAATGATGAATCATGATCATTAAACCTACAAAATACATATCCCCTGTTGTAAATCTTTGCATCTTTTGCAGTCAAAGCCATAATCAAGGATTATCTTGTTCCATACATTAGACAACAAAGCATGCAGTCTTGAAGGCTACAATAAAATTTTAATAATAAATTCCTCACTTGAATATACACACCAATCATGGAGATGCAAGCAAATATCATGGCTACATCATCATCTATGACCTATCTTAGACACTAGAGCATGACTTGTCGTAATGTTGGGATGAGTAATGCAAGCTCTTTTGAGCCATAGACTTATAGTTTTAGTTTTGATATTTGTTTTGATGCCATGGATTTCATATTCCATGAGTTTTGTATACATTTGACAATATTTATATATCTGAATGTGTTATTTCCTTAAGCTAAAATTTGCGTTTATACTTATGTGATCGATGCATGTTTGTGTATGGGATCATAGTAATTTCTATTTGATGATGTTATTGTGTCTTTAAGGTTTATTTATTAAAGGGTGCATGAAACAAGTTTTAAATTCTTAAAAGTCTCCGAATTTCTTGGGTTTTTCTATTTGCTAAGTCTTTGCCGAGTCTGAGCCGAGTTTGGGCTCCGAGTCCGAGTTCGAGTCAAAAATTGGCTTGCCGAGTCCGAGGCGAGTCTGAGTCTTGTAACTATGGTTTGATCGCACATTGTAAGCCAGTCTTTGCTACAATCTACTGTCCCAGAAGTGTAACTACTGTTAGAAATCGAGAAAAGTGAAAACTTATGCCTTCTTTTGTCTGATTTACTCTCTCAATCTCTTTCAGTTTCTTGTATTATGTGTTTTGCTTGTATAATCTTTATTTTAGCTTACATCTAATAACTGCAATAAGTCTTCAGGTGTGATCTGGAAGTAAGTTTATTTAAGCTTCTATGTTTATTTAAGCTTCTATGTTAATCAAATCATTCCTCATTTACTTCTGACTCTCAAGTTCTGAGTTTACTTGAGTTGTCAGAAGCGTCCATAGTTTAGGCAGTAGTTGTAGTTTGAAGTTTTGAAAAGAGAAACCCTTAGTTACGATGTAAAGAGTTTTATAAACTTGTGCTCTTAGCTGAGAATAAAAGGATTGGCAGTAGTTTAGTATTCTTTTTAAGCATCATTAGCGAAGAGGGAGCTTCCCCTCCTAATTTGAAGAGCAGCTTAACTGTGCATAGCTGTCCGTTTCTAATCCGTATTACAGAGGTGCGAATTGAAACACCAACACCTTGAATTTTGACTATCTAATCTTTTCCTTTCTTTACCCTTCCTTTAGTTGTTTATCTTTGAAACTTTCTCCCATTTTCCTAGTCTCTTTGCTGTGATTTGTAGAACTTTGGCTGCAATTTTCTTCCACTTATTACCATACTTTGCTTGAAGACTTATAACAAGAGATTGTTCCTCTTCTAATAAAGAAACTGTTTTTAATCCCAGGTTTTAAATAATTTTTCCACCTCTTCAATCAGTTGCATGCTTGGCTAGGGGTTTACCCATCCGTAACTACAATATTTGACAAAGACTCCCATTCCATTGTGCTTTGATGGATGTCCAAACACTACTCCGTTGCTCCCAATTTGCCACAGGTTGAGAGGATTTTTTGTTAAAGATTGTGGAGTTTGGCTTCATGCGTGCCAAATGCATTTTCTTTGAAAATTTCAAAATCATTTAGAACAAATTTATTCTGTAGACGCCCTGCAATCATTGCATTCCATTCAACCAGATTTCTTTGCAATGTTATGTCAAACAGTTCACGTGCCTTGTCAATGCTTTACATTCAAGGCGTACACACTCACCAGGGAATCAACAACTACATCATTAGACAAAGATCCTCCTTCAACTATGTTTCAATGGATGTCCATGCCCTATTTTAAAGCTTCCATTCAGCTATATTCAGGGAAAATGCTAGCAAATGTTGCTGAATTTGGCCACTTACCATTTGCATGTGCTTAAAAGTCTCCAAGTCATCTTTAACAGGTTCATTCTGTGCATAACTTGCAATCATTGTGCTCCATGAGATGACATCTTTGAGGCATTCTGTCTTTCCACGTTCTACATGCAAGCACATGATAAGAGGATGCTGAAAAAGGTAGTGCATTTCGACTTCACACCTGCCAAATGTATTTGCTTGAAGCTTTTTGAGATTTCTTTCACAAACCTATTTTATGCATGCTCTTCAATCATAAGAACAACATGAATTTCATATATTTGTTGGCATGGGATGCATTTTTATTAATGGTTGTGTGAACTATCTTTCCATTTTCTCTTAAGCGGTTATAACGGCTTAGCTTTATCTTTCATGTGTTTTGCTTTTTTCATCGGCGTTTTAGATGTAATTTGCAACTTAGCAAATTTTAAAAGTTAAGATTTATGCTTTCTAGAAATAGCTACTCACGTTCAAACTCCTTCATTGGCATTTGGGATGTTGTTCACTAGTTGGTAAAAAATCAGAACTTGTGATTTTCCTTCATCGGCATTCCACATGCAACCTGCAACTTTGTAACTGCTAAGGTTTTAAATTTACGCTTTCCATAAACATCATTGGCATCAAATCAAAGGCTGTGTCGACACTTTGAACATGTTTCGCAACTTCACAACCTTTATGTGCATTTTTCTACCAATGGTCATCTGTTTTAAAATGGTTTATCGGCATTTAGAAAGACCATAACTTCACAACTATAGGTTAAAACATGTACTTTTTTATCAGCATTTGGAAGACTTTTCACAACTCCTTCATTGGGTTTCTAAAAGTAGTTACCCATTTACAAAACTCTTTCATTGGTTTTTAAATGTTATTCACGACTAACACTTTTTAGAATTATTACTTATGCCTTCCACAACATTCATTGACTTTTAAATAATTTGGATCATTGGACATTATTCGAAGCTTCAAAACGCTCAATATGTACTATTAAACATTCCAACATCTTCCATTAGTGCAAGAATCTTCACTGGTGATAATTTGATAACTTATGAACTAATGTGTAATTAAATCGCTGATGTGCTTTTACATGCTGAGAAACATGAGCTTCAAGAACTTGAAAGTGCTCGATGTTACTTTTGGAAACCTTATAAAATTTTCCCAACAAATCTGCAAGCATGATAAAGGAGAATAATAACCTTGCAAAGTTCCTTGTCAAACTGTTTCACTCCAGCTTCTATAAAACTCCCAATTTAATTGTTTCTGCAAGCTACTAGAAAACAATGAAAATTTAATGTCTCCTAATTGGAAAGGGATATCATACACCATTTTAAACATTCATACACCTTTGGATAGTTGGAGATAAAGGTATTTATAGTCTTGGCTGGAGTGGTACAAGGTTGGGTGACAATGTTGTCCATTGAGAGGGCCATCACTTATTTGCTGAGTTTTCATAGCTCTTGGGGAATGAAAGCCTCCATAATGGGGAACAAAAGCCTTTGTATTTAAAAGGATCAAGTGACTTCTTAGGTGAAGTGTGACATAGTTCAAGACACATGGTGGAAGGTTCAAGCATTCGAAGGAAGAAACTTGGAAAAAGTGAAGTTTTTGCATAGGCCAAAATGTGCAAGGGTAGTTCCATCATTGCTTGAACTGGTAGTTTTGTTACATGTTTAGAAATGGTTTGTAATGCTTAGAAACTCTTTGAATTTCCATCCTATTTGATTTTTGATGACTTTTGAGATTCCTAATGGGTTTGTACAAGTATAATAAATCATTGTAAACATCCTAGAGACAATAAGAGAAGGGATTGAAGGAAATTCCAAGAGATTCCGTAGATTCAAAGTAGACTCTATTGGGAAAAATCAGAGATGAAGAGTGTGCAAGAGAGTTGTGTGATCTTAAGGAAATTAATTTGTTTTAGGTTGGTTGGGTGCCTAAGAGGTCTAAGATCACATTTGCCATTGAAGATAGTTGATAAAGAGGTAATTTGCCTCACCTATGCCAGAGTTTTCTGCAAGAATTTGGGTTCTCTAAAGTAAAATTCTTGTGTCTTTTGTTTTGATGGTTGTTTGCTTTCATTCCTTTAAAGTCCAAATTTATTTTCTTGCTTAAAAAAACAGATCATAATTTCTTTATTTAGATCTGTGTTGATGACTATTTGTTAGACATTAAGATTTTAGGTTACTAATCATTACAAATAAAATATAAAGTAAATGAATTGAAAATTACATGATGCACAAACTTAACATGTTACACAATATATACATTGGGAAAATGCGTCCGGAAATAAAAACCCCATAAAGTATCATACTATTATAAGACACTTACACTTATGTCTATAACTTAATAGATTGAACTTAGGGAAGTTCACTTCTCACTTCCACATGGCTGATAAAACCTCATGTGCACAGTGATAAAATTCACTATAATCCCCCAAAGTTGAATAAGTTCTCAATGAGATGAAGCTCCTTAAATATAGGAGGGGGGTTATCAAAATACCTAAAAGGGTAGTTGCCACACCTATTCAGAACTACCATTTGTAAAAGATTAGTAATCTAATAGTATATGCTTTATAAAGCATATGATAAGCTTTATTAAGCATAGGATGTAATGTCCCCTTTCTCAGGTCTCCTTATTTGGGCCAGTTTGGTGACTTGGCTCACTTACTATTTTTAGTAAGTGCTATATTTAGTAACTAGTCTCGATTCCTATTCAGCAGCTTAGTGTAGAGTTTCCATTTTTGGCAGGGGTGTGTTGGCTAAGTGGTTAGAGTTATTATTTGTTTATTTGTCACTTAATAAAGTTGCTATTTAAATTAAGTGAGAATGAGCATGGGTTATAAAAGACCCCCGTATTCTAGTAGAGCAATGTTGTTTTAAAAGAGGGGACAATGTTTTTCATGTGACGCCTAGAAAGGGAGTTCATTTATGATTTTTTAAGGCTAATGTTATGCCTCATAAGGTGGGATGCCTAGTTTGGGCTTAATGCCAATTTTAAATAAAAAATCAAAAGTGAAATTTTGGAGGCAAAAAGTTGGACACCCCTTTTGGGGTAATTTCATGTCATTTTATAAAGTGAAATGAGAGCGAAAAAACATTCAAATTCAAATGCAAATTGCACTAACTTTTCCCTCACTTTATAAATGAGTTTGAGCTCTCATTTGCATAGGCGAGTTTTGACAACTTAAGGAGACTTTGCTGGAATTTTTCCAGTATTCATATAATGCTGGTTGAGGACGACAACCCTCATCCCTTGTTGCTGGTTTCAGTGATAAGATGTAATGTCCCTTGTGCGCGACTGGGTGCGTTCCGGTGGCCACGTGTCCGACAGGCTTGCGTAAGACCCTAGATTCTCTGATGATGGCTTCAGTGGTGAAAGATTCCTCCCTAGTTGTCACCCTTAACACATTGGGTAGCTGCCCTTACTAAAGGCCGGTCTTTTAGTGTAGTGGTTATACCATAGTGGTATCAGAGCCGAGGTCTCGAGGTCGAGACCCGCGGAGCGTGGTGGGCTGTAATGTCCCTTGTGCGTGGTTGGGTGCGTCCCGGTGGCCACGTGTCCGGCGGGCTTGTGTAAGACCCCAGATTCTCTGGTGGTGGCTTCGGCGGTGAAAGATTCCTCCCTAGTTGTCGCCCTTAACACACTAGGTATTTGAAATTTTCCCCTACTTTTTTCCCCAAAATTAGACACACAAACCAGCATCAAACCACTGATTAGTGTTAGCTCCAAATGCAAATCAGCATGGAAAGTAACTCTAACCAAGAATGTTCACCAAGATCCCAATGTGGGCGAGGTGATAGCATATGGTCAGAGGATCATTAGGTATAAACTGAACTGAAAGTTTAATTCATTTGCTAATGCAGGCATCCATAAGCAGTGGGAATACTCCACTTATTTAGTGGGTGAAATTATTACATTATTAAGGCGGCAAGCCAGCCATTAAATCCTTTCTTCCACTTATTTCGTGGGGGGAAAATAGTCCACACAACCACTTATTTTGTGGGGGGAATTTACAAATAAGAAAGATGTTTATTCTAAAACTCAACCACTCAATTGTGGCAGTGTAATCAAGTATAAATTGTAGCAATAAAATGAAATAGCCGTTAATACTACTAACTAGCTTTACAATGAATAGGAATAGCTGCAAATAAGAGAGATAAGCTTCTAGAATGTTATTTATCCACATTGGCAGTAAACCATCCAGGGGTTACAATGATGTGAATTAATTACAAGAAAATGCAGCAAATTAAAGAACTGAAACAGTACTACTGTTTTCAGTTTTACAATGAAAAATAACTGCAATTTTCAAGTGTTTTTACCATCATTACAATATACAATTAAATGATGGTTTCTTCAATGAAAAACCTCTCAAATAATGATGCTAGAATCCAAAATCAGAAAACTATAACAATCTGATATATAAATCTGCAATCTGGAAATGTCTATTAGCAATTAGAATAACCAAACAAATGCTCACCACTTTATCAATATACCTCCGAATTGATTGAAACGAAATGCAATGGCTCTCTAGAAGGTAGGCACCCAATTCACCATACAAAATCTGCATCAAAACTCATTAGATAATTTTTGTTCCAACTCCAAAGCCCTTTGCAAGTGGTATGGCCTCCAAAGGGGGCGATTTCTTTAGATAAAAATCTGCACTTCATTAAAAATTCTGAAACTCTCCAAAAGGGGTCGCCAATAGTCAAGGAATTGATAGGACCAACACCCAGAATCAAAAACTAAATCACACAAAAAGTTATATATAAAAATCTCCTTTAGCCAAATAATAACCAGCAACATGAAAACTGGAAATATCTCACCAAAACTCCACAATAATGCTCAATATGTACTTTTGGATGAAGCACACTCCCAATAGACCATCTAGGGAACCATAGTTTTAGGCCCGAAGAATGGAGTAAGCTTGCTAAGCTTTCCCTTAGGCGGATTCTGGATTTCAAACTAGCAGCATAACTTTACAATATTTATTAAAGATGAGAATGAGTGAGCAAGGTCTCAATAAATAAGCTTCAAATGGCAAATGAAACACTCTGAATTCTAAGAAGTCAAATCACTTCATCTTCCAAAAGGGACACCACTTCAACCTTTCACTTTATTTTGAAATAATAAAATATTATTCCTCTTCCCTTTTTGGCATCCATTTCAAAATGCAACAATAAAGCATTTATTAAATCATTAAATGCTCAACTTGACCCCTTAATGTCCCCTCTTTAAAACAACTTGAAGTCATCAAGCCTAGGCGTGTGGTACAACTTAAAAACATGAAATTGATTAAGTATAAAACTCAATCCAAGGAGATAACCAAAACCAATGCCAATACTGAAACTGATGGATTGCCAAAAATAGCATGATGACCTGAGCTGAACTGCTAATGATGCCACTGCCAAAATTAGACTTACTCAAAATAGCCAATGCCAAAAATAGTAAGTTCACCTCAAAACCAACAGAAAGTTGAATTGAGTTGGAAGCAAGATTTACTGAAAGTGGAAACCCTAAATTTGCACATCTGAGTAGCCTACAAATTTCCAAAAATAGGCTAAATCCAAATAAGAGTGTAGGGTGAAATTGGGGACATTACATAAGAGATCCACCCTAGCTGGTTGGAGTGATTCTACCTCAGGAATCACCATTTTTTTCAGGAGTTTGATCTTTCTAGGGTTTCAAGTATGAAGTTATATGAAATTTTTTGAATTGTTAATTTTTGGAGTGTTTGGTAATGATTTTTGATGCCTTTTTGGAGTGCTTCTTTGGAGGTTTTGTTGGTTTTTTCAGACCTCAGCTGTACCACTGCAAGGATAGGCCGTATCCCTCTATTTGGTATATGATGATTAAAGTTTGCACTGTGCTGTGGGTTTTACCATTGAATTTCCTATGCTGAGTGACCTTATTGGAGGAGGTTGCAGGATTTAAAATGATGTGCTTGATTTTCTAGAACCAAATCACCCCTAGGCAGGCCGTACAGCTGCAGGGAGGAAATTTGTGGGTGTATGTCAGATTTTTGGGTATGATTGGGGTTGCAAACCATTCCATAGGAGGCACCTAGAAAGATAAAAGAGATTTCAGGTGATAGTATATATATTTGAATGTTCAGAAAATTAATATGAATTAATCTCTAAATCACCCTTGTCCTTTTACATTGCCTATGTTCAGCTACAACAGATCTGATATGTTCGGTAATGCCTAGTAATGGTTGTGGATCATTGTTTGTGAGCAGAACTGCAAGTTAGAACAGAGTGGGAGTGGTTGAAGAAAGTTGGGAAGAGTCTAAATGGTTTATTGTTGCAGTTGATTCCCCTTTCTGGTTAGTGTTGATGAAGGATATTAGTCCTGGGCTGACTGTTATTACTCAGAAGATTATAACAGAAGGTCTACAACGGGTGCAATATACAAATCACTTAAGGTTATTCATATTTTGGGGTGTACTTTGGAGTGTGGACACCTTGGGGAAGGAGGTACTGTTCACAGTACCCACTGTACTCACTATATCAGACCTGGTATTTGCTCAGAAAAGCCTAACAGACCCATCCAATTCACAGAGCAGTCAGTTATAAGGTGTGGTGGTGAGTTTAAGGGTGATTCTTCAGTCTCGGGTCATTGGAGGTGGGATTCCTAGCATTTGAAGACCTGCTGGGCGAAATTTATTTGCTGTCCTACCTGGAACGGAGTGTTCCCTGCTCTCTTCAAGACCTGCAACTTGTATTTCATCACTCCTTTGAGGTATTTGCAAATAATCTCAGTTTGGTAGCTGTGTGTGTTAGCTGGGTTTGATTTAACTTGGCATGTGCCAATTGTATTGCTCAGATTTTGTAATCGGCTTGATTAAACTAATGTATGAGCACCTGTTAGCAGCTATCTATTAATATTTGGTTTGGTTATGATGTATTTATTGGCAATGTAAACAATCTATTGTTGAATGAAACCTGGATACCAAATTCTGTAAACACATACAACACAAAAAAAAAGTTAGGGGCATACATTACATAGGGTAGTTTATTAGATAATTAATTATTAAATGGTATATGCTTTATAAAGCCTATAATAAGCAAAAGGTTTTATAACCTTATATTGGAACAGTATATAAATGTTATAAGGGTATGACAAAAATTAAAGTCAATAAAGTCAAACATTAGTAAGATGGGGTAGTGGATCTCAAATGTAACTTTTATTTCAGCCATATTAACAATATATCTTAAAGGATATCATGCCCACCACATTATATTGCTGGAATATATGATATGCTACTAACATGCTAATTTTTATTGGCTAGGTGGTTCTATTTATTAATAATTAAATGGTTATTGATAAGATAAAATAGGTCTAAGACAAGGAAGTGATCAATTGTATTTTTAAATTAATTTAAAAAATTTATGAATTTAAATTTTTCAAAGCTATGCAGAGTTTCTACCAAGTTTCTATCCCAGTGCCTGCTGAGTCTGAATCTTAGTCTAAAATCTACTTTCCAAGTCTGATTCTTAATATTATTATTCCTACCATTGTTAGTGGAATGCTCTTTTTGACAATTCTTATATCACCTGCTTGTAGGGGTATGCTGCAAACATGTAACATTTTTCTTTGTTGGGTTTAATTTTCAGATTAGATGGTCATTCTGCTTGTTATGTGTTTATTAAACTTTAACTTAAATTGCATCAATATTTTAATTGAATGGAAATAATAATTATCCTGATGTCTATGTATATATAGTTCCATGGAAGTTGAGCGCTCCACTCTAGAAGATCTCCGAAATCGTGCTCGTCTGAGCAGCTCAGCTTTGCCATCTGTCAGCTTTTACACCTTTGTCAACACCCACAACAGGTACATTAAGTGTCTAAAAAAACTAGGATGATGGATTCACCCTAGCATGATCTTAATGGATCAGTTAAGCAATTGAATATATTCTTGAGCGTATTATTAGAGGTGCTAAACTGTGAATTTTTTGTAGCCTGAACTGTGCATCTATATCTCATGATGGAGGATTGGTTGTTGGTGGCTTCTCTGATTCATCTTTGAAGGTTAACCTTTATCAGATGATATTTTTAGTTTCAGTTACAGCTTCAGGCTAGTTTTATTTTGTTTTACTGAAAGTATTGTGCTAACAGGTATGGAACATCTCCAAAATGGGCGAACAACATTGTAATCCTCAGAATGGTAGTGCTTCTTATGCCTCATCTTGTAATTTCCAGAAATTGGTTTTGATGTAATTACAATATTAAAGAAAAACAAATCCATATCACATTCTTATGAAGCTACTGTAAGCTGCTTCTGTATGTGTGATTTCCTCTTTATAGTTATCAATGATTGATATGCACCTTTTCTTGAATCCTATTGTTAAATAATTCTCCAACAAGCTAAAGGAACCCATAAGCCGCCAAAACTTTTTCCATGCTCTTGTTGCTTCGTAGTCACAGAGCAACAAACTATCCCAACAAGTTTTTTGCCGTCTCTGTATCCATTAGTGGACTGATTGGAGAGGAGGCCATGATCTCTTATACAGTGCCTCTTTTACAATGTCCAATCAAAACTTCAAGCAATTTGTGTCAAATCAATCTCCTCAAATTTGCTAGGAGAAATTTAATTGTTCCATTCCATGCTATGTCCAGAGAACTATTATGTGGCCCCATTTTCCAACAAAGAAAGAAATTTGCTGCTATATCTGGATGGGAAGCTAAGTCAAAGTCTCTTTCTTGATGGACAAAATGGAGTCCAGGATATGGCCTTGATTTGCAAATTCTTGGGAACATAGTTGTGACCAAAATGTGCAGGTTATTGGTGCAAGTAAACTGGCCCTTAGGATTGGCGGAGATACTAGCTATGCTGATGCAGGAGCATCCACAGTTGATTGGTTATCCTCGCCAACCAAAAAAATTAAAGTATTTTAATTTTTGTTTGCTAAGGTTGTGAAGTTTTGTGTAGATGAATAATCTTGACAATTAGGCTAAAATATTAAAATAATATTTGGTCACTAGTTATTGTTATGGCAATTTTTGGTGTGGAGATAATGTAGGAGGTAATTTAATGTTTGAAATTGTAACTTTGGATTACTTGGGCATGGTATTTTGTGGTTTACATGATTATGACATGAAATTAAATGCACCATAATGTTTGCAAATTCAAATTGGACACCCAAGTTGAGTTGTGCAAAAAATTTCTATTTTGGATCCCTACATGTGAAGAGTGGAGTCCTAGTTGGCAGCTTGTTTTGCAACTTTTGGAAGTGGGTAGGAAAATGTTTGTTGAAGCATTAATGCATTTTTTTAATACATTTTAGGCATTTTTTCCAATCTTGGTCGTGAAGAATGAGGAGTTACAGGTGAAAGGGAAAAAGGGAAGATTTATCATGTTTTGGCTTGACAATTTGTAGGTTGTTGCTTCCAGAAATGAAAGATTATCATCTCCAAGCATAGCATTTTGAGAAGGGATGAAAGGAGACATTTTTATGCAGGGTTTGAGGATGTGAACATAACAGCAAATGGATTTTA
>VDFB02024877.1:0-28622 GCA_007258455.2 Sequoia sempervirens
TGGCAAGTGACTCATCTTTGAAAATTGTTGGTTGCAAAATTAAATTCAATTCCCATTGGAAGAGTGAAGGAATCAATGATGTAATGCATATACGAGGTGGCTCCAAAATCTACTTTTTGGTATTAGCAAGCTTAATGATATTTGGTGCAGAGTACATTCTCTAGAAATGGCTACAAGATGACTAGAGGCTCAATAGATTGCTAGCAAGGGGTGCTTAGGGTTGGTACCTTGTATAAAATTTGGATGCACATGTTGTTCAATGCAATATAGTGTCTGCAAAGTCATAGGAGCTACTCATGGAGGAAAAGAGGAAAACGTTCCTAATTCTGTAAACTCTATGGAAGTTAAACTTCCAGCAGAAAATCGACTATGCTTTGGCATCATAGGCTAGGCCACATTGGTGAGAAAGGTTTAAAAACCTTGAAGAATAAAAACCTGGTTGAGCGGCTTGAAGATTGTAACCTTGAATTTGTATTCTATGAACATTGTATATATGGAAAACAACATTGTGTTTCTTTTTATTCCAGTTCTCACAAATCCTCTGGTTTGCTTAATTATATACATTCTAAAGTTTTTGGTTTAGTGAATGTTCCTTCTTTGTCTAAGTCAAGGTACTATGTATTGTTCATTGATGATTATTCGAGAAGAACATTTGTTTATTTTTTGAAAAGTAAATCAGAAGTGTTCAGTCAGTTTAAGGAATTTAAGACCCTTGTAGAAAATTAGACTGGAAGAAAAATAAAATGTTTAAGGACTGATAATGGTGGTGAATTTTGTTCTAATGAATTTGAGAGGTATTGTAAAGACCATGGGATTAAAAGATATAAGACTACACCTTATACTCCACAGCAAAATGGAGTTGCAGAAAGGTTCAATAGAATAGTGATGGAGAGAGCACGAAGTATGATGAGTAGTGCTGGCTTGGAGGAGAAGTTCTGGGCTAAGGTTGTTGCTACTACATGTTACTTGATAAACCGTTCTCCTAATTTTTCCCTTGTTGAGAAAACACCTTTGGAAGCATGGTCTTGTAAGAAGCCCTCTTTAAGACATTCATGTTTTTTGCTGTGAAGCATATGCATATGTGTCGAATGAGAAAAGATCTAAATTGGAGAACAAGGCTGTGAAATATATTTTTATTGGCTATGGTGTTGGCATAAAAAGATACAAGCTTTGGAATCCTGATACGGAGAAGGTTCTATATAGCAGAAATGTTATTTTTCATGAGCTAAAACCTTCTACCTAGAATCTGCAGTTAGAGACAAAATCAGAAAACAAAAAGGATGTAGTTGGAATTCCTCCTACACTAGATAAAGAGGAATTGAAAATTCAAAATGAACCTAAAACTAAGGAGAGATCAAGTAGTTCATAAAGTTTTGAAGAAGAACAACAACCTCAACCTCAGCCTCAACAAGTGAGGAGGTCAACTCATGAAAGAAAGAAACTTGATAGGTATGGGTTTTCTTTGATAGATTCTACTTGTGCCTATGCTTTAATTTCTAGCACTGATGAGCCTAGGACTGTGAAAGAGGCATTTACAATGTCTAATTCAGACTCTGGTTAGGAAGCATAGAATGAATAAAATGGCATCATTAGAAAATAATGATACTTGGAGTTTTGTGCCCTTGCACGAAGGCAAAAATGTTGTTAGTATAAATGGGTATTTAAAAATAGGTCACCGATGGCAATGTGGGAAAAATAGAGGCAGGTTGGTTCGCGAGAAGGGTTATTCCTAGGTAAGAGGGAATTGATTATGGGAAAAAAATTTCTCTTGTAGCTAAGCTGACATCTATTAGATTTTTTTGTCACTTGCAGTAGCATATGACTTAGGGGTCGAAAAGATGGATGTGAAGACAACATTTCTTCATGGTGATCTTGAAGAAAGAGATTTATATGTCTAGCACAGGCATTTTGTTGAAAAAAGGTAAAAGAAAGATTGGTTTTACCAAGTTGAATAATCTACGTATGGGTTAAAATAGTCTCTAGAATGTGTACCAAAGAGTTTGACACTTTTTTTTTGTCATTGGGATTTGTAAGATCAAAATCGATCATTGTGTGTATTCTGAAGTTGAAAGTGATCAAGTCCTTATTATTGCTCTCTATGTTGATGATATATTTATTCATAGAGCAATAGCGGGTATGATTCGATGCTTAAGTATTAGTTATGCATAAAGTTTGAAATGATAGAAGATCTTGGTGAATTGTAGCTCTAAAATTTATATTTTGGGAATGGAAATAACCAGGGATAGGAATAGTAGAAAACTTTGGCTCTGTCAGAGTAAGTATATCAGGACTGTTCTAGAGAGATTTTGCATGAATGATTGCAAGCAGCTAGTTGTTCTAGTCTTGCAGGGAGCGAAGCTATCTGTTGAAGACTGTCCAAAATATCCTCTTTTGAGATGGAGGACATGACCCGATTGTACCTTATGCTAGTGTGGTAGCTGATCTTATGTATGCAATAAAGATGCATACAAAGGCCAGACATTGCCCAAGCAGTGGTAGTACTTAGTCGGTTTATGGCTAATCCTGGAAGGACACATTGGGATGTTGTGAAAAGAGTATTTAGATATTTGAAGGGCACTTCAGAATATGCTTTGTGTTACCATGGTAACTTGGTTGAATCATAGAGGACTCTCAGTATCGAGGCTATGTGGATTCTGATTGGGCAAGGGACATTGACAACAGAAAATCCACCAGTGGATATATTTTCATGTTGAATGGTGGTGCAGTTAGCTAAATGAGTAAGCGGCAGGCTATAGTCGCTTTGTCCACTACAGAGAAAGAATACATGGCAGCTACACATGCTTGTAAAAAAGTAATCTGATTAAAACATTTGTGTTCTAACATTGGTTTTGATGTAGGGAAAATAACTATTTACTGTGACAGTCAGAGTGCTATTTGTTTGAAAAAGAATCCTACTTTCCATGCCAGGATGAAACAAATAGATGTATAGTACCATTTTGTACGAGATATGGTGGATGATGGAAAGGTATCATTAGAAAAAGTGGATACTTTGGAGAATATTGTAGATGCATTGATGAAGCATAGACAAGTTTAGGTGGTGTGCCAGTTAGATGGGCCTCAGTGCCCATGAATTTCAGTAGTTTTGTTGTGCTCTAGAGGTTCCTATGTGATCTTTGTCAAGTGGGAGATTGTTAAAAATATGTGCCTCAATCTCACAGGTTGAAATCTATGGAAAAGTAAAGTTGGTGTGACATTCCTTATCTCTGGCCGACTGGTAGTTTGTAATCTTGTTGAAATGTTTTGGTCATTGTGACCTTTCTTCTGTCTTGCTGACTGGTGTTATCGCTATGGCTTATGGTGTTTGCTGTAACCTTCTGTCAAGTGGAGATATCTGGCTGACAGGCCATTCTTATCAGGTATCGAGGAGACTTTGGGTGACAAGTGGTTTCGGGGAGATTCATAGCGATTGGAGTCATCAGAGTAACTCATATGCTTAAGTATGAAGTCTTATCGATATGGAAAGTCTTGCCGAAAGTTATACATTTGAAGTCATTCGGGAGACCCTTGGCCAAAATGCTTGCTTCGGTATGAAGTCTTATTGATATGGCATGTCTCGTTGATAGCTACACCTGGATTCTTCAGGGTAACATGGAGGCTTCACTATGAACTCTTGGCGACATATGTGTGTCTCACCAATGCTCATCAGGGTAACATGGAAGCCTCGGTAAGAAGTCTTGCCGATGGGTATGAACATCACTGTAACCTCTTGGCAATAGAGGTAAGTCCTACCGACGGTTTTTTGGTTCAGTTTGACGTGAAGGCTAGGTGTAATCTCTTGGTGATAGTTGTAAGTCTTACTGACTATTGGACACTTTAGAATAACTTGCAAACATCGGTGTGATGTCTTGGTGAGTAGCGATTATCTCACCAATGAGAATGTTGAGGTCGATGTGACTTGTGAACATCGATATGACTCTTTCTGATAGCTGAACTCTTGCTGATAGATCTTCACAAGGTGGATTTGCATTTGGTATAATGTCTTGTCGATGGGGTCGACTCTTGGTGATAATGACGATCTGGCTTTGTGGCATCGGGGAGACATGATTAGTGTATCACTGACATGCGAATACATTGTGAATGCCTTTGACTGAGCGATTGACTATCCTACGTGGTTTGTCCTCGACTGATTAGGGAGCAAAATGGGAACCACTAGTAGTTGGACTATTGTGGCCATTATTGAGAGGAAGATTGATAGACCAGGGGCATAATGGATATACTCAGAGATTGAAGGTTTGATGGTTTGATGAAGAGTTCGATGTATGATCAGTGTGAATTCAATTATGAGAGAATTGTAACTTGAATGTTCTATAGAAGGTTGATCAAGGATTATGCTATTGTAATTTTACATCAGAGAGTCAAGCCCAAACTCTGTATGTAATTTGGTTACTGTAATACAAAGGGGTTTTTTTCTTGGTGTGGTGGGCTTTTCTCCTGTAAGGGTTTTCCCACGTAAATCTGGTGTTCATCTGTGTATGATTATTTCTCTATTTCTATTATTGCTTTCAAGTGTATCTTAATTGGACTATAATTGAAAATTTTAAAAGTATCTCTGTATTCTTCCCCAAGGTTTTGACGTTAGGAGAGTTAGTTCCACACCTTAGCTTTCCTTGCAAGGGATACATCTTAGGACATGTTAGTGGATGGTGACATGTCATTTCATTTATCCAAAGTGTTCTTTTTGATAAAATATGCCCCTTGTAGGAAGGATACATCCTAGGACATGATATCAAATGATTGATATGGGACTGATTGGATGATGTACTATAAACACAAAGAATTGACCAACTTGTTTACATACTGGCTTAACCCTGAGACTTGACGTTTTTTGAGTTTTACTTTTTAAGCTGCTAGACTTGTTTATAATTGTTTCACCAAAGGTTGAGGATGACGATTAGTTTGTTATGGATGGTGTTATTGTGGGTGCAAGTGAGATGAGATGGATGGATTTTTTTAAATATTTGGATGTTTTTGGAGTTTTGCAAAGTTTTGAGGCTTTTCTTTTGGTATTTTTTGATATTTTCAAATGTTTTAATTTTTTTTTTCCAATGTTTTGGGATTTTCTCATATTTTGATCAAGAGACTAACCTAAAGACCCATCCTACGGGCCTCAGGGGCTGATCAACAGATTAGCCTTGCATACATTAGACATGCAGAGACCACGTAGTTCAACTAACGACTTGACTAATTTATAGATGAAGATATACATGATGAATTGCCAACTTATTATGACAAACTCCCAAAGGACTGACCTAAGTGTCTTGGGGGATGATCAGAGATCAACCTTGCCTATGTTCAAGCTCAAAGTTGACATAGTTTGACAAGACGACTTGTTTTTTGATCTTTTGACTGACTTTTTGAATGTTTTTTGGATTTTCTGATTTTCTAATGTTTTTGAATTTTTTGATGTTTTTGGAGTTTTTAATTTTGAGAATTTTAATAACATACACAAATCTGATCCGATGAGGACATGCCCCTAGCGTGATGCAATAGACCACTCTGACAAAGGCAGGACAAACTAACCTTGAGGATGGGCCGAGTAGTACTAGAAGGGATCATGATACGAACAAAGGACCAAGCTATGGTGCAGATGCAAGTGGATAAGTGATGGATGGAGACCAAAATGCGATGGATGGTAGAAACGTGATGGATGGATGATGTAGAATAAGCCATAAAAGATCTTGGTGGATGGAATGTGTTTATTTACGCAAGGCGCCTGTTTGCTAGGTTTTTACCAAGGTACTTGCCCAAAGTGCCACCGAAGTGGTTTTCACTAAAGGACATTTTTTTTCTTTTTACTATTTTTGATCATTTTTCTAATTTTTTTTGGATTTTTTGCTTTTTTAATCTTTTTGTTGTCACCAAGATGCCCTCGCTTACAAGTTTTCAACAAGCAACCATTTTCGTGACATTTTTTTTAAATTTGGTCTCTATACTTCTAAAAGATTTACGATAAAACTTTTTGAGATGGGATCTATTCATGGGCTCATGCAGAGGTTCGCCTCTTGGTGTTGATAACTGATATGCCCCTAATTTGTAGTTTGTTATGATGAAAAAGGGTCCCAACCAATTGGGTTAAAAATTTCCCTTGCTATCTGAATTTGGAACATTCTTCTGATTCTCTTTTTAAGACCTCGTCAAATTTGGAAACCGCTTCTAATTTTCTTTATTGTAGCTCCTTTTGAGTCTACTCTGATAGACTTAAAAATGATTTAAAGCATCTATACATCGCTCATCTAGTAGCTCCAGCTCGTTCAATCTTGAAACTCGGTAGTCTTCATCACTGATGATGTTTTGCAATGATATCCCGAGGGATGGGAGCTTGATCTCTATGGGCAGTACTGCTTCTGATCTCAGGACTGTGCGGGAAAAGGGGTGGCAATTGATGGGTGTGCTGATATTTTGCCCTCGAGAGGGCCCAGAGGGCGATTAAGCTACGCATGCTACCAAGGACTCAGATCATTGAATGTTTTCTTGAGGATTTTCATAATGGTTTTCTTTGTAGCTCGCCATATTGCCTTGGGATAGTAAGGTGGAGAAGCGATGTTGGATTTTTAATTTGTCACACAAGTCACAGAAATCTTGATTCTTGAATTGTGTCCCATTATTTGAGATAATGGCTTGTGGAACACCATAGTAGCATATGAGATAGTTCAGGATGAACTTTGAAATCTACTTCCCAGTTATGTACATCATGGGTATGGCTTCCACCCACTTAGTAAAGTATTTCGTTGCGGTTATGATGAATTTGTAATATGATGAGGTGGGTGTGATTTTCTCTAATGAGATCGAAGTCCCCTACTACGAAAAGGCCATGGTGTGACGAGTAGGGTCAATCTTCGAAATGGTGCATGGATGAGGTCCCTATGTTGCTGACATTTTAGACACCTTTTGACATATTCATGTGCTTCTCTTTCCATGGTAGGCCAATAATACCCTATCCTCAACAATTTTTTAGCTATGGTCATTCCACTCGAGTGTGACCCATAGATACTGTTATGTACTTCAGTTAGAGTGGTTAATGCCTCCTCAGGATTTAGGTAGCATAGTATGGTTCCTTCAGGTTTCTACAAGATAGGGTAATCACCTAGGATGACAACTGATGTCTTTTCACAAAGGTTCATTCTTTTAGGTTTGATGGTAAGTTGGTGGGTATGGCTCCTATTCGAAGGTATGTGTAAATGTCGTGGTACCAAGGATGAATAGGACCAACGATTTCACACACGAATTCTAATTCTGGTACCTCGAATGCGGGTATGAGAAGTTGCTCTATCAAGAATTCATATTTTGGAACATTGTTGGGGATGTCTAGTAAGAACCCAATTGTTGCCATGGCATCTGCTACTTTGTTGTTAGCTCTAGGTATCTAATCAAATATAATTTCGGTGAAGGATTATTTGAGAGTCTCCACCAATTTCTTGTATGGAGTGAGTTTGTCGTCCTTGGTTTTGTATTCATCGTTCACTTGATTTATGATCAATTGGAAGTCTCTGTATACTTTGAGAGCCATGATGTTCCACTGCACTGTTATTATGAGACCTATGGTCAAAGCCCTATATTTCACAATGTTATTGGTGTATGGAAATGCTAATTTGTAGGACCTTGGTATGCAATCCCCTTGTGGGGTGATGAAGAAGACACCAGCTCCTGATCCATGCTGTGTGTATGAGCCATCAAAGTATAGTTTTTAGTTGTCAGCCATGTTGAGGTTGAAAATAGATTCATCTGGAAATTCCGAGACAAGAGGATTCTTTGAATAGATTAGTATTTTTTCTAGTTGGTCTGCTATGACTTGGCATTTAATTGCTTTCCTCTCCACATATTCAATGTCGCATTTTGACAATATCATCACCCATTTAGCCATTCTACCATTGAGCATTTCCTTTGATAGTAGATACTTGAGAGGGTCAAATTTGGCAATGAATTTTATTTTATGTGCCAACATGTAATGTCTGAATTTTTATGATGCAAACACTACTGTGAGGCATACTTTCTCAATGAATGAATATTTTAGCTCATGACCAACCATTGTCCTGCTGATGTAATAGATAACCCTTTCTATTCCATTTTCATCATGTTGAGCTAAAAGAGCTCCAAGGGCTATTGTTGTTGCCGATATGTATAGAATCAATGGCTTTCTTGGGATGGGTGGCATTAAGACTGGTAGTGTCAGTAGATTTTCTTTGATTTTGTTAAATGCCTCTTCACACATGGTATCCCATTTGTACGCTACTCCCTTGTGGAGTAGGTGAGAGTATGGGTTCTGTTTGTTTGCCCATTGTGCTATGAATCATCAGATGGACTAGAGTCTGCCTTAGAGACCTCTCAATTTTTTTAATGCTTTCAGTGCCTCCATCTTGAGGATTGATTTTAATTTTCCTAGATCCACCTCGATGCCCCTCATTGATACTATATATCCTAGCAATTTTCTCGATTTTACGTCGAATACACATTTCTTAGGGTTTAATCTGACCTTGTACTCCTCCAGCCTATCAAAGATGACACTAAGGGTTGCTATGTGATCTTTTCTCTTTCTGGAATTAGCTAGAATGTTGTCAACATAGTCTTCAATTGTCTTATGAATCATGTCATGGAATATCAATGTCATGGCCCTTTGGTATGTTGCTCCTGCATTCTTTAAGCTAGATGACATCATGTTCAAATAGTATGTCCCCAATGGAAAAGTGAAAGTGGTTTTATGTTGGTCCTCTTTAGCTATCATGATCTGATTGTACCCTGAGAATCTATCCATTAGTGACGACATCTCATGTCCCGTTGTCATGTCTACTATCATGTCAATGTTGGGAAGCGGGAAGTCATCTTTTGGACATGCCTTGTTCAAATCTCTGAAGTCTGTGTAGATTCTGATATTTTTGTTGGGTTTTGAAACAGGTACTAAGTTTGATACCCATTCTGGATAGTCTATTGGTCAAATGAATCCTGCATCTAATAGCTTCTTTAACTCTATTTTGACTAACAGGGTGATTTGAGGGTGCATTTTTTGAAGCTTTTGTCTGATAGGCTTTGCTTCTGGATATACTGCTAAATGATGAACAAAGGTCTCCATATCAAGCCCTAGCATGTGAGCATAACTCCATGCGATGTTTATCTGTCTTTCTCTTAGGAATGCTACTAGGAGCTCTTGCTCTTCTGATAGTAGTGATTCTGCATAGAATGTGATATGCGGGGTCTCCTCTATTCCTAGGTTGACCGAATTGCATTTTTCTGCCAAGACTGTTGACTTTTCCTAATGAATAGCTCTTAAAGGAAGATTGAATCCCCCATCCTAAGGCACCTCAGAGAGGTTTTCCCTATTGGATGCATCCTTTCTTTTTACTTTTTTCTAGTCAGAGAGTGCTACAGTGTGGTTTTCACTCAAGGACTTGGATATTATTCTTAATTTCTCACTTTTGTGACTAAAGGATTCAATCATTTCCCCATAATAGGCATGTGTGTCCAACTCCATTAGAAACCCTACTTTGTGATGTCCATCTGAAATGTTATCCCGCAGTCCCATGAATTTTGAGAGTGTCTTATCATTTTCAAATGTATTAAGAAATGGTGGTCCTCATTGGTCGTAGTCGATGAGTTGGGGATATACTTGGCAGATCTCATGATTTTGATGGTGATCTAGTTCAAAAGATAGGGTGCTAATCATGCAAAGAGTGGTATCCTCGAATAGCCTAGGTAAATTAGGTTTGGGATTCTCATCATCACTACTACTACAGACGTCGATTATATCAAATGTAAAGTTATCTATGACTCTACTTGTAGACACTGATAATCATAGTTCTGCTGGGGTTGGCTGAGGAGGATTATTAACCGTTCTAACTGGTGGACTTCGGCCTCGTATGGTTATACTTGGAGGGGTACATCCAAGGCCAAGATTTGTTATCGGTTGCATCTCTGGCATGATAGGTATTATAAGCCCATTGTCATTTTGTCCAAGTCTTTGGTTTTCGCCGTAGCCCATTGCAAGAATCATTTGTAGACCCTTGCTTCTGTTATCCATTCATAATTTAGGTGCTGGTCTTTCATCTTGATACAACATGTGAGATGGATCTACCTCGATAACTTTTTGGCCAAGATCTTCCCAACTTGTAAATTTGGGATAGTCTAGAGGAGACGTTTGGGATGTGGAAGTTTCATTTGTTTGTGGGTGTCCCCATGATTTAGAAGATTGTGGTAACTCTCCTACCACAAAGGCATTATTAGGGAGTTTTTAGTTTCCACAACCATTATCTTGGATGATGAACTTGATGTCAGAGATGGTGGGAATGGTGGGAGTGGCGAATGTCTCTGTCGTAGAAGTGGATGCGAGAGTGGCCGGATCGATGTATGGTGTAGATGGGTGCTCATCATTTTTTGGTACTTGGGGGATTTTGTATTACTTTGCTTCAATATTTTTGTAATAGGAAAAGGGTTCGAGGTCTCTGTGGATGGTAACTTCTTGTCCCTCATGTGTGAATTTCACACATTGATTGAAGGTTGACGCTACTGCCTTCATTGTATGAATCCATGGACATCCCAAAAGGATGTTATATGGTAAGTCAAGGTCCAGGACCTGACAAGTGGTTTCCATGAGAGTCAGCCCTACTTGAATAGGGAGTTTGATCATGCCTTGGGACACTCTTTCTTGATCATCATATGCTCTTATTGTGATACACTTTCCTTTGTCAATAAAAACCTTTGGGATTTTCAATTTTTTGATGAGGTTGAGAGAACATATATTCAAACCGCACCTCCGTCCACCAAGACCCTTTTGACTTTTCTCTTATGTACTATGATTTATTAGTGAAGCACCCGGTTGTGAGATGGTTGAGCGGGGAAATCCTGGTCATAGAATGTCAGGAGGTTAGGCGTAATGATGTTTCTGACCATAGCTTGGAATTGCTCCACATCAAGAGTTGCGGGTACAGTGGATGAGGCCAACGCTTCTTTAAGGATTTTCCTATGGGCAGATGATATTTTTAACAACTCCATGATGGAGATTTGCATTGGAATTCTCTTGAGTTGATCTAGGAAATTGTAGCCATTAGGAACTGATCTAGATGTAGGGACTTTGTTTGGTTGGGATGATCCTGCGATGGTGACTTTTCTGCCTCTTGTGGTGACTCCACAATCAGCATGGGCGCCTTTGATGGTGATGACTGTGTAGTATTCATCTAGGGAGGCAACAACAGTTTCGTACACATGGTTCACGTTTGCGTGGGTATCTTTCCCTTTATCATTGTTATTCCCTTTGTTACCATGATTCGACATCGGATTTGTATATATCTTAAGATCCTAATTTCTTGTAGGTTGTTCCACATTTATAATTCTTTTATCAATGAGATCTTGAATGATGTTTTTCAATTTCATGCAACTATTTGTGGTATGGCCTTTGATTTTTTGGAATTTGCAAAGTTGATTCTCATTATTCTAAGGAGGTTTCACATCTGGTTCTTGGTAATTCTCAAATGTAGGAGCCTTGATGAGTTTTTCATCTATCAACTTCTTCATTATGTCTTCAAGTGGTTCCCCCAAAGTGGTGTATTTTCGCTTGGGATAACTCTTGCATTGGGGTGGTCCTCTTTGATCATTGATATTATTGATTGTTTGATTGTTGTTTGGTTGGTGTATTGCGTGATGATTGTTGTGGTCTTGGTTTTGGATTTGCGGTGTGGGTGTATTTTGGCGAGGGGCACTAATGACAACCTTGGCATTGAAAACACCATCATTAGTAATGTTTTTGTTCATTGCCCACATGCAATGTTTATTGTTGTAATTGGAGGGTAGGTGGTTGTTTTTTTGGTCGGGGTATGAACTTGATCCTGTGGGTTGTCATGAGGGCTCGTTCAATACTGAGCGCCTTGGGGATCAACTGATCATATGTGGTGATGTCCTGAACCTTGAGATGAATGCCAAGTGGCTGTCTAGGTTGGCGATGATGGTGCAAACTTGTTGTTCTTCTAGCATTGTCCACTTGCTTCGATTGGCCTTGGATCACCATCTTGTAGGAATGAAGCGAATGATTCACCCTTTCCTTCTTTCAAAGCTGAGAGTTCTTCTAGACTAACATCCATTGCAATGTTGCATGCATAGTTTTTTATGAATGCGTCTATAATTTCTTGGAATGTTCTAATTCCTGAAGGTAGACAAGAGAACCATTCTATAGCGTGGCCTACCAAACTCCTAAGAAATAGTCACATCAAATAAGTATTGTCATATGCAACTTCCATGTAATGAACCTGGAATTCCCTTATGTGATCTTCAGGGTTTCCCGTCCCTCGATATTTGTCAAATTTGGGGATCTCAAATCCCTTGGGGAATGGTTTCATCACTACGCTCCTGTCAAATGGCTATAGACATAAGTTGCTTGCTATCTTCATTGTTCGCCTTGATTGAAGATTGAGCACTTGTTGCGAGAGAAACCTGATTTGTGTTGTTACATCATTTTGTAGATCAGGGGGTGTGATGAAAGTGTTTTGGGGTGTTTCAATCATGGGTTGGATGGGTGGGTTGGTCGGTGTGTTATTCAATGGTATCTGTATGTTCTGTCGAGCGAGGTAGGCTTCCACCTGCTTTTGTATGAACAAAGCCTGTTGTTGATCTTGTTGTTGCTGCGCTAAGATTTGTGCTTGTTTTTGTGTTTGTTGTTGTTCCAACAATGCTTGTTGTTGTGCTTTTTGTTGTTCCAACAACGCTTGTTGTTGGGTTGCCAATTCAGCTACTTCTTGCTGCTCTTGATATTGCTTAATTGCTTGCTAATATGCTTGTCATTGCGCTGCTTGCGCTTGGGCTTGTGCTTGTGTTGCTTGTTGTTGTAATAGAGCTTGTGCTTGAGCAATCTTGTGTGCTTGTAATTCTTGAGCAACTTGGGCGGCTTGTTGTAGTTAATGTTGTAATAAAGCTTGGGCTGCTTGGGAAACTTGCACAGCTTGAGAAACTTGTTGAGCAACTAGCTTGAAAAATAGCTTGTAATGGGTCATGTTGTATTGGTTTGATGTGGTGGAAGTTGGTGGTGGTTGGGGTGGTGGAGGATTCAGAATGGAATTTGTAGTAGTGGTGAACGATGATGTTGTTGATGTGGTGGTTTGAGTGATAAGTGGCACTATTGATGTGATTGGCCCTTGAGAGACCATGCTTTGAGATGTTAGGGAGGTGTTTGATGATGTTGTGATTGCTTGTGTATTTGTCATATGTTGTTGCAATAACGATGACAAATTTTGAGCTTTTTGCATAGTGCTTTGATTGATATTTGGGATGTTGGTTTGATCGATACTTGGTAAGGGGGGAAGCCCTAAGCCAGCGAGTGGTGTGGATGATGATAGAAAAAGAAGTGGTGGAAATGTAAAGGGTGTGAGTCCTTGTGAAAATGTTGTGGTGTCAAAAATGCCCCCTGGTCCGAACATGTCTCCTTCCTCTTGCAAATTTGTGAGAGAAGTTTGGGGTGTTGTGTGGAAGAATGATGATGATGGATCATGATGGAAGGTGAGAGAAAAATTCTTATGTAATGGGTTTTCGAGTTTTTTTATTCCAAGGTGGTGTTTGCATCCAAGTTTTGATTATTAACAAGGGGGTGTGCTTGAATAGCATTGAGAAATGTATTTCCCTTATTAACGTTAGGTTGGGTTGGAGCAAAAGATGTCATGATTTGCAGAATTTTTTGAGTGATATTTTGGGATGGGTGTGTAGATGAGATGGGAATGGTGGATGAGATTGGAGGAAAATATGTGTCCACTATGGTACTCATGTCAAAATCCAAAGGCAATTTGGACCCTTGCTTTGCTAGTTTGAAAGCATGTATAATGAAGGGTTAAGCTTCATCACATGATATTAACGATCTTATGGTTTTTTTGGATTTTGAAGCATTTCAGTTATTTCATCGTGAGACATCCCAAAGGTGAGGTCTTCTCCTTGGGCTTCTTCTTGTGGGTTTTGCGATGATGTTGGAAGGTCAACTGTGAGATTTCCAAACCTAATGGGATTCATTTCAGGAGTGGTTTGACTTAAGTCACTTGTAGTAGATGTTTCTTTGTTGGCTTCCATGTTCCTCTTGTGTTGCGATCTAGTTTGCACCATAAAATAAGGATCAATCAAGAATACAGAAGGTGAATTCTTTAATTCTTTTGGATTGATCTAACCTTAGGTGTAAAAGAGAAATTTTAGGGTAATTTTAAAGATCAAAGGGTGATAATGATATGGATGAAAGATGGATGTTTGATGAATGAGTGGAAATCTTGTGAGAATCTTGAAGGGGTATGTTAAACTTTTAGGACTTGATTTATGATTGATTTATTTCAGATTCGGATTTTGGTGGACTCATAAACTCTAAGAGGTTGGATGTTTTCCTAGAGTTAAATCATTCACAAGATGATAATTTTTCTAGGTGTGAGAAGAAGGATTCATCTAAACACTCCTATCCAAACAAGATGATTTTGATAATGAAATCCTAAATCCCAAGATGTTGGATGTTATCAAGGGATGAATTCGTTCATAATTTTTGATAATCTGATCAAATATGTGTAGAAGGATACATCAATACACATTCCATCAAACAAGTCATTTTGGATTGATTTCAAATGTTTTTCCCAAAGTTTAACATAAATAATTTTTTCAAGACTTTCAAAGAGTTGTTGATGAGATTATTTTGGTTTTTTTGATGTTCAAGGATGGATGAAGTTTTGTTTTGATCCTAGGATGTACCTAAAAAGACACTTGTTTACTTAGGCCTCGATATTGAAGAACAAGCTTTTCTCTAAACAAGATGTTCAAACTCTCAAAAAAGATTTGGGTTTTGGTAGTAATAGCATGAATACAAATTGGGATTGTTCCTTGAAGCCTTTCTGTACAAGTTAAAAAGCAGTCTTTGTTGGACTTCGTATACCATAGAGAGACCTTCTTGATGAGATTTCAGACTAAGGGCTTTCACCTTTGGCTTCTTGATCTTGATTTTGTGTGAAATCGTTGGAGACACATGTGTGGGGTCCAATTGTCTTTAATATTTTCTTAATGGATTCTTTTTTCCACAAACACTTCTTGATTAGCTTTCAAACTGAATGTCCAATGTCTCAACCTCTTCTCATTTCACAAGGTATATTATGCGAAACTTTGATGAAATTAAGGCAAGGGTTACCTATTGTTTAACTTTAGTGGAAAAATTGAGATGTAAATTCAAGTGCTTAGAAACCTCTAAGGATGTAATCTCAAGGGCAAGCAATAACACGAGAATTTGGTCAATAGTATTTTCCTCCTAAAGGGTTTGAAATTTTGAGGATCATGTTGAATGTTTGTTTTCAAATGTTTTCGAACACGCAAAGTGTTTTGTAACCAAGAAAAAGTACAATCCTATGGATGTGAAAGACAATATTTGTTGAATCCCCACTTGGACAAGTCTAGCTATGCTTATCTTTAGTGAATGGTTAGATGCTTAACCCCACTAGCTCCCCTCCATGACACTCACTTATACGGGGCAACCAAGCATCAACACCCATGAAACTCCCATGGCATGTTTTTCATTTCTACTAAAGAGCGTAAAAGTGTGGGGCGGCTTCAGAACGACCGTTCTCGCACCAAAAAATAGATCAAGGATTTTGGAAATTCTAGAACATGGGTTTTAATAATGACTTTCCATTCATGGAGGCTGACCAATATGGCAAGATTCCCTTTTTGGATCCATCTCGTCGAAATCAACTGTGTGATATTGGCATTTCTTCCAATACCCACATTTATATCCCGGTTGGAAATACTCTCGGGTTTAGAGTGTTACTGGTTGATTTGTTCCCTTGGGTGAGTACTTTTTCTCCAAGGCAGGCCCTTTAGGATAAACAAAAGCGACTAACGACAAAATCCATAACTTGATCAATCTTTGATGGCAAGAAAGAGAGAGAATATACGCGATAATGCCACCACTCACACTCGCACAAGATCTTGTTCAATTTTAAACCCAAACCAAAGTGTGGAGGTGATTTCTTTATCCTACCCTAAAGTCATGAAAAAGGCCTTTTGATTCTCAAGATCGCTATAAAGCACGAGAGAAGCACATACGTCATTTTTCAATGCCTTTAATTTAAGTAAGCCTTCACAAAAAACAAAGTTGTACTTGTTCTTTTTAAATACACAAAGCAAAATGTGAGTTCCTTTTAAACACCAAAAGACGAGTGAAAGATACTTTGTTCAATTGTTAATCCAAGAAACAAAATCTAGTAAGTTGCATTCCTAATGTTCATTTAAGCCTTTGCAAGAAGAAATTGAAAGATTCTTTTTAAACCCAAATGACATTCGTGTTCTAAGAAAGAAAAGATGACAATTCCTTGAAGAAGTTTTAAACAAACACTTAAAATGTTTAAAAACACTTTGATATTTCAAAATATCATCCTCATGCTTCTCCTCCTTTGGTTTTCCTTTCACCTTCTTTGTTCTCCTTTTTTTTCCTTCGTTATCCTTCTTTGCTTTCGTTGTTTTCCTTGTACCTCATTTTCTTGCAAACATCATAAATAAAATTTAGGCATGTATTGCAATTTGACAAAAACATATACAAAATTTATCAATCATTTGATTCAATGATAAATGTCAAGACACTTTTAATTTATGCATAAACTTGAAACAATGATAAAATTTCAAGACACTTTTCTTTTGTTTATGCTTTCCTTATAAAAAGAGAAAGGGATTTCAAAACTTTATATTCCGAAAAAAAATCAAATCATGTATCAAGTCAAGCATATATATAAAAAGAAAGTATCATATAATGATTTCCTTGGTAAAAAGAAAACTAAAACATGACCAACTTCTTTATTTATGTCGTATTAGAAGGATCTATTTAGCAAGCTTACAAAAGGAAAGCTAAAAAAGATTTTGACATGTATAAAGTTAACACTAGGACTGCCAGCTAAAAATTTTCAACACAATGCAACTTTGCTGGTTTAAAACTGCACCTACCAATTATGCTAAGAAACACACAATTTGAAGGGAATTTGAAGGAAGTGGTGGGGATCTCTGTCAGATTTTGAAATTTTTCCAAATTTGAATGTTGATTAGTTTTATCAAAGCATGAATTTTGAGTCAAGGTAATGATTGAAGGATTGACAAAAAAGGGTCAATTTCTAACAACTATCGAATCAAATTGTATCTATGTTTTGATGTCTATCATAAATAGGAAACAACAATATCAAACCACTTTCAAACATGTCCTTTCAAAAGGTAAAACAACACAATAAAGAGCAGATCCTCATACCTTCTTTTCCACGCCACAGGTAGATCCCAACAATTTTTAGTTTAAAAACTTAATAGCTTCAAGCATGCGTGTGAGCTTAGAAAGCAGCAAAAAATAAATGCGTGTGAAGGGATCATAAATGCTTGGATAAGGATGAATGTGTTGACAACCCTATACCATACTTAGTTAGTGACAAAAAATCAGATAAGACTTAACACAACTGCATAGTACTTACAAGTTTCGATTTATCTTACCCAATTTGACTTCCTTGCTTGTCCAGCGGTACAAGACAAAGTATCTTGATAATCACAATAGAAAAAATGACCATAGGTTGTTGTAGATACCTCCACAGTCAATTCAAAATTACCTTCTTTCCTGCAACGATGGCAGACACATCTCTCAGTTTCAGGCTCGTGTTGATGCAATGTTTGATGCAATCACCAAATCTTCGTCCCACTGCTACAGCTAGAAACAAATGGATTTTTGACAATGATTTCTTCATTTGTAGAATAACACACTTCTGTAGGAGCAATCAAAAAATGGATGTGAATATCTTAAATGGACACCTTCCAAACTCGAGTCAAGGAGATTGCATACATTGTCGACCTTTTAATGATTGCCATAAGTAACACTTTTTCAATTAGATTTGCATCAGATAGAGAAAAATACCCATCTGGTATGAGTTCAAATCCCAAGCTAGCTTTTCAATCAACGAAAACTAGTAAGACAATCACGGAGGCTATAATGAACCCAAAAATTTGTTTCATTCCAAACCGCTTTGTAGAATATGATTTCATTTTATTTTGGTTTATATGCTGGTCAGTGACTAAAATGTATGGACTGAGCATTGCAAGGAAGTTTCAAATAAGAGTGGATTTGGCTATCATAAGTGAAGAACATAGATGTGTATCACCGAATGATAGTAAATAAATGCATGTTTAGATAGGTAGTTCTTATTTTCCAAGCTGCTATTAGGTTGCACAACTACTCCTTCTTCAATGCTACCATATGAAAAGATCCACATCATCAAAAGTAAAAAAAATCACTTCTGCCAATCAATGGCATATGTATATTGGCAGGTTCACATCAACAATGTACGTTTGTGAGAAGAATGGTGCAGATTTAAAATTGTGAACAGACTTCAACTGTATAGTGCCCAATGCTAAAGTCAAGATTGAAAGAGTAGGGGCGATAGGATTTTATGACTGGGACCAAGTGAAAAAAAGAGACATATTGAAGGCTAGTCCATGAATCAGGCAAACCAAGGGATTCAAGGCGTGTCACATAAGAGTAGAACAGGCTGTGAGTATAGGAGGAGGGGTTGGGCCAGAAAATAGAGGACACCTGCGCCTATATGCTCTCATTTTCACATGCCAAACATATCTTGTATCATTACATTCATTCTATTTTTATAAACAATGACTGATAATTATTACATATTGGAGAATAGATAGCTATGTGATACATGATTTAGCTATGATATATGATATATTCATCTGATTTCTTTTATAGATAAATATCTTCCTCAAGTTTATTCCTTATGCAAAATACTAAAGCACAAAATGTCAAAATGTTAAAAATAATCAAACACTTTTAGATACAATCTTCTTGTGCTTTTAATTTTCTTATGCCAAGTTTGAATGATTGATAACGAAAATTTTTATTTGAAAAAAAATACTCACAAATGTTGTCCTAACTTGTTGACTGTGTGTCTACAAGCTGTAGGTGAATGTCATTTTTTGCAGGAGCTATACTCAAAACTGGCCAGATAGAAACATTTTCAAAAGGTGGGAGTATAGGCAAGGCGCATTATATAAAAATATTCAAATAAATGTAATATGGATATAGAAACTTCTGCGGATGCCCAACTAATAAACAATGCACAACAAATGTAAAAAATGAAAAAAATCTATGAGCAAATGTGAAGAAAATCTATGTGCAACTGAGAAAAATTTCCTAACAGCCCTCCTTCTAGTGCCAAAATGAAGTACTATAAATCTACAAATGAACCAATCTCAAACACTCATTAGTGGGGTTAGTTTACACATACAAATCTATGAATACCTCTATGAAATAAGAATATCAATGCTCAAAAAATGCAACAAATAACAAGAGGGATCAAAAAGACATTCCAAAAGAAAGACAAAGTACCTATTCCATATTGGATTGGTGTCAAATGTGCCAATGACCCTTTCCCAATCCTTGCTAAAACAAAAATGATAAAATGCAATGGTGAAGAGAAAAATTAGTTCTCAATTTAAGAGAGTAACTTTGCATGAGAGTGTAGATGATTTGATGAAGAATCAACCCTTTATTTATAGATTTTCAAATTGGAAGAGAGCTCAAAATAGAGCAATGTGGGATAAAGATTGGACCAATGAGATGAGGCCACTTGTCAACTTGTCATAGGTTGAGGAATGTGCAAGTTTTGGCCAATGTGCCCAAGAGAGAGAGATTCAAATTTGAAATTGTGAATTAAATGTTGAGAGGGGAACATGTAAGAGAGAAGTTATTGCAATGTTGGAAGGGACAAGTCAACTTGTCTTCATATTCAAACTTGAGGGAATATTCCAAAAAGGTGCTTTGTTGAGGGAAAATGATGATTTTATAAATGAATTAAAATGATTTATTGGTGCAAGTGGGAAAAGCTAGAGGATGTGGTGGGTGGTTAGGCTAGGTTAATTAGATTAGCTTAGGTGATGATTAGGTGATTTTGACCCATTTGACTTGAATATTTGGATTTATTTAAATAAAAAAGGGATGGTGTAATGTCCCCTTCTCATCAGTGATATGTTCTGACACTCATCAGCCTATTCTGAAATCCTGTAGGCTCGTTTGAGGTAAAATTAGGGTTTACAGGTTCAGAGGTTCTATGACATTTCAGGGAGTTTGCTATTTATAGTAGTTTCTATTTTTGGAAGTATGGAGTCTGTCAGTTTTCAGAACATCATTTCCAGTTGCAACAATTATTTGCAAATTCATGTCTGACTTCTAAAGGTTTTATTTTGATGAATAAAGGCATTAAGGTTATAATTTGCAGTTGATCCCTTGGCCTAGGAGAACAACTTTAAGCTGTGTTTAAAAGAGGGACTTGGAAGGGTGATGCCTTCATAAGGTGATTTATTATTTTTTAATAAAACATAATGCCTTGGGAACAAGGGACGCTTTTTAAAGGAGATATTTCTTAAAAGCATTTTATAAAGTTCAAAGAGATTTGAAAAGTGACGCCACCCTTGAATTATTTATTTATTGGAAATTTGAAGAGACATCTTGATGACTTTTGGCATCCTTTCTTGGGAATATGAAGTCTTCAGTTTTTCTATAAAATGAAGCCTTGTTCCAGCTTTTGGGATCCATTCATGCTATCATACTATTATGTTGTCAGAATGACAATTGAAACCTTGCTTCAGGGATGCTACCTCCTAGCCAATTAACCAATTTCGTGTTTGAGATACAACACCTCTAGTTGGTCTTTGTTGCTTCTCATCCAGACTAGCAAATTGAGCTCGATCGTGGAGAATTTTTGGAGATTTATAAACTTTTGGTATTGTTGGTTCATCTATAGCTGAAGGTGATTTTGATTCATAGCTTTATTTCCAATCTGAATTTGGTTCTGGGTATTTCATTATTCCATTTGTTTACCATGGGCGATTCATCATGCCAATTTTGAGAATTTTTAGTTGAGAGTTTGATTTTTAAAGAGAAATCGCCCCTTCAAGGAGGGTTGTACTTTTCTGGAAGTGCCTTGGGATTCATGCTAAATTCACATATGATCTTAGTTGCTATTTTTTCATCCTAGCATGGTTGCCTACCTTCCAGTAATTCATTGCATTTTATTTCAATCAAAATGGAGGTAATTTGATGAAGTCATGAACAATTTATTGATTTCATAGTTTGTTGATCATAATTTGCAGAACTCAAATTCTTACATCAGATTGTATTAGATTTCTGTTTTGGCCTATTACTTTAGTTTTGGATTGTTAAATCATTGTAATAACTCATTCTCCTCTTATTAGCTTCATTCTCTATCATTGTAATTTAGTAATCTACAGAGTTATTGATTGTAAGGTTGTGATTTAGTAGTACTAATCCAACCATTTTAGTTTCTGCAATTACTCATTAAAATCAACATCTAATTACCCCTGGATGGTTTACCACCAGTGTGGAGAATGAACACTTGATCTTTCATTGTACCCACTGAAAAGTGAAGAATTCCCACTCTTGAGTGGATGCCCACCGCAGTGGATGAATTAGATAGCTTGAGAGCTAGTTTACCGCCTCTTGCTGATTTAGTTGTGTGAACTTTCATTTTTCAATTCGATTTACTCTGTCATATGTTAGCACCTTGCAATCATTGGGATCTTGTGTGCACATTCTTGACATTGAGTTTGTTTCATTTCAAGTATTGTTCTTTAGTTTCTCCACCATGTGACAACACCTATCCTTCCTTGGGATTGAGTGTGCATTCTTGGCGTTGAGTTTCTTTCAAGCTTGGATTCATTTTGATGCTAACACTAATTCAATTGGTGAAGTGTTGGTTTGTGTTGTTCAATTCAACGAAAAAAATTGGTTAGCATATTTCAGATGGAATATGTATTTGGATTTCAATTAAATAAAGTTTGGTTTATTTAATTAAAAGGTTGATGTTTGATTTATTTAATTTAAATGAACAATTTTAGGAATGAATTTAATGAGTTTAATTTACTTGATGAATGAATGAAGGTGCACTTGGTTTACTTGATGAATGGACCTAATTAAATTCATGATGCTAATTTTGCATGTCTACATGTAGTCATGTAAAAAAATGATCTCTCACAAATATAGAAAAATGATAAATTCTAACAGGAACAAAAATATTCTCCAAAAGAGAGAGAAAGAAGGATAAGACCTTTTGAAAATATGTACGATGAAGATATGAAAATGATGTTGAAGAACTCTTAAAACATTTCAAAGTTGTAAACTCTGTCGAAGGTGAATTGGTGTCTATTGGAATCAATGAACCTTCAGAAATGTGGATCAAGGTAAGAGATATAAAACACTACACGAGTGAACATATATCACTATTCAACCATGAATACACAAATGAAATGAAGGAAATAAAATTTCATGAAGTTGAAGATGTAGATAGTATTATGATTTTAGAGTATGACCAACCAATGTACGAGTGACCTATAGTAAACTACTAAAATATGGATTGTGGTGCTCTACTTAAGTACTATAATCTCACAAAATATGTTCCATTGAAATAACAACCCCCATAGGAGAGACAAAGATAGAAGGTTCATGAGAACTCTCAGAAGTAGAAGGTTCCTCCACTACCCCATTGAAAACAAGGAAGCATTAGCATAACACTGTGATAATTCTCCCCTTAATGTTGAAAATGAAGTAATGTAGGTAGATTAACCAAAATTGGGTAGTGCATGAATGTAGACCCAACATTAGGTCCAAAAATATGTACAAGAAACTGAGAAAGGGTGTACATCAAGGCACTATACAACCTCGCATTACACTTTATAATTCAATTTAAGTACAAAATTCCCTCTACGAAAAACACAAATTAAGTTGTTGGGGTACTTTATAGGATTGCATTTATAGACTTATTTGTTGTTTTTAGTTCTTGCAAGTTATGTTATGAAGTGGACAATGAAGACATATATCTTGTATACCTTTTGAAAGCCTCAAGAAAATGATAAAAACAAAAAATGGGAACCTTGATTATTTTAAAAATTTCCCCCTTGAAATGTTATAGTGCTATGACACTTTATTTTAATGTATTACACATTCCACAATGTCAATATGATGTACGAAACCTCAAAAGAGACTTAATCAGAATTTAAAGCTCTAAAATATAATCATGAAAAATTAACATCACCAAGCTCAAAACATCGTGTAGGTTAAAAAATGGGACTCAAAAAGGAATTTGTATGAGCCCGAATGAGCCCTCTAACGTTCCAAAACTGGGAACTCTTTAGGGTGTCCTCTGGGAATCTTAATCTTAAAAATATGTACATCATATTGCAATCTTGAGCATTGCATATTCATCTTCTCTCATGCATTGTACAACTATTCTATGGTATTTAATTCCATTGCAATATTGAGCATTGCACATTGATCTTCTCTATTTGTGCTTTCCATTCGGCGTCTAGGTCTTGGGTGGCTATCTCCATGGCCAACTCTTACATCACAGAGACTCGGTGAGTCCCAAGGTGAGCAAGTTGAAATGAGGCTTGGAAACTTGTGACCTGAGTGCTTAGTAAGTCTTGTTAGACTCGTCGAGATTTCCAAACTCACCGAGATTGCAAGAATTGTTGAGTCTTGATGGGTAGACTTGGCCATGTCTATGAAAACCAAGAAAAATTCACAAAAAGAAAAAAATACTTAATCGAAAAAGCATGAAAGTCAAATATTTTCTGAGGGCTTCAAAAGAATTTCAAAGGATTGTTACATATAAAATTAGATATTGTTAAGGATGACCAACAAATAGGCCTTGATGAAAGTGATCTAAGTTTGAGTTGATTGCAAACAATGACGTTTTCCTCGATCTTGAGGATTTTGATATCCTAATGGACACTGATAGTGATGTGATTGAACAATTGAGGAGAGGCTTTGGCCCAAGAGTTGCCTCATCAAGACCTGCAACCCTCTAGTGTAGCTTTATTTTTAATAATGAGTCATTGGTTACATCTAATTTTTTGAAACATTATAGGCAGACTTTGTACAAACTAGATTGTAATTAAAAATTTAAAAAATATCAAAATTTAATTATTATTTATGCACTATGAAGTATGCATTCTGTATTGCAATGTAATCAATGATATGAATGTAAACAACAAAAGATTAAATTCCCCAATTCATAGTCTAAACTCTCACCTTTTAATTTTTTCTAAATCTAAAATTTTCCTATTTAAATCTTGATTTAAAAATTCTTATACTTTTAGTTTGCTGATTTTTTTTCCCAAAAGAGTTTTGCTGCTATGGTTTGTATAACATCCTTAGGAACCACTAAAGAGCCTTTTAATAGGGAGGGTTGAATTTTATTGGTGAGAGAGGGAGGATAAACATTTTTAATTAGGGTTTTGGGAGGAAATACATCAACTTTAGATGGTGAAGAAAAACTAACTAGAGAATCTAGTTTCTTAGAAGAGGATTTAAGCTCTAAATCAAGATTCTTAAGATCACCTAGATAGATATGTTGATTACTTGGTTTAGCTCCCTCTTGCCACCATGTGGCCTGCTTTAGAGCGCCAACCTTCTTTTCCATAGAGACAACTCATGGGAAAGCATTTGTAAAGTAGCTTGTGGTGTAACGTGATTTACATTTGAACACGATCCTTCCATAATCGACTTGTTGGTTTCATTTTTGTCTCCAAACTTTAAACCAAATTTTCTTCTAAATGTTGGGAATAAGCCACACCTAGATCGACGATGGGCTAACCTATCACCCGGTACAACACTCTAAGAACAAATGGAAGGTCCTAGGTTTTAGTTTTAGCTGGTCCATATGAGTTCGAGCTCAACATGTGTTATTAGATCCAAGCTAAGGGCCCCAAGCAACTATAGTGAGACTTAAGGGAGTGTTGAAAATAAGCCACACCCAAACCAATGATGGGCTGGCCATAGAGACGTTAGTAGCTCAGTTTATAGAACACTCCAATAAAAAATGGAAAATTCTAGGTTTGAGTCATAACAAATCCATAGCTCAACACAATTGTGAATGAAAATACATTTCTAGTATTTGAAAAAAAGTAGTTGATAGTGAAGCTAAGTATTTTTGAGATTGATATGAGTTTAAAAATAAATTTTTGATGGAGGAAAACTAATCCATGTGTGCCATAATTGTAGTAGTAGGTTAGGTAAACATATTTTGAAATAGCTAAGAAAAAATATTTTTGAGAATTGAAATAAGGGAACAATGGTTTTAGGCATAAAAGTGCTCTATTGCATGGCTACAACCCTCTTGAAGCAACAAATGTGTATCCTTTGTTGAACCACAAATAATAATGAATAAATCCATGATGGTGGGTAGAGGAGACAATATATGTGCTACAACACAAATGAATTTTATTATCTAATTAAATCGATTGCATTTGTCTCATTATATAGAGATCTTAGACAACTCAAGAGGTGGATAAACTAAATGTAGCTAATAGCTAAAACAACAACATAAACGCATGCAAACAACATGCAAACTAGAGCATAATTGACATGCAAACTGTAATACAACTACATGCATTTACGAATCAAACAAACTCTAAATGTTGTCTTTAACAAACTGCAATAGTGTCCTAGTTTGAACATGTGGACTGCAGTTCATGGGAGAAATTACACTCCAACACTCCCCCTTAATTTCAACCAACATGCTTCAACATTTTCATTCTCAAATTTTTATTCTTCTTGATACTTCAAACAATCTTCAAGATCTATCGATCTTTACTCAACTTTCTCTCCAATTGTGTCCTTCAAACCTTCATTCGACAACTTCACGTGCTTTCACTCTTCATTCAACTACGGCTGCCACAATCTCTTGGACTCTAAATTTAACTTACTCTTAACTTCACATAACTTCAGACTTTGCTACGATTAACAATATCCTCAAACAACATCTACAATGATACAAATCTACAATGAGATCCTTAGCTACAACTTCCATCATCAGACTTCCTTTGCGCCAACAAAATTGCACTTTTATCTCCTTTGAAACTGACGGTGTCTCTTCTCTCAAATGTTGTGATTTGTAGATCTTCTCCCTTTGACTGTGGACTTCTTAATATTGTGTGCACTCTTTTCTTGCACATTGAATTTTGACAACTCTTATTTCAATTAGTTAACACTAAAAGATCAACTTATTAATGCCTAATACAATTGCCAGAGTTAATGGATCCATGAGAGGCGGCTAGTCCATGTCACGAATCCCGAGGGGAGTGCATAACACTTTCCAACAAACTCCCCCTCAGCATTACCTAAGTGTTTTCAAACTCGACACCTTTGGCTTTGATACCAATTTGATGGTGGGAAGAGGAGACAATATATGTGCTACAACACAAATGAATTTTATTGTCTAATTAAATCGTTTGCATTTGTCTCATTATATAGAGATCATAGACAACTCAAGAGGCAGATAAACTAAATGTAACTAACAACTAAACTACAACATAAACTCATGCAAACAATATGCGAACTAGAGCATAACTGACATGCAAACTGTAATAAAACTACATGCATTTACGACTCAAACAAACGCTAAATGTTGTCTTTAACAAACTGCAATAGTCTCCTAGTTCGAACATGTGGACTACAGTTCATGGGATAAATTACATTACAACAATCTATGGGCCTATGATAATTCTTCCTCTAGTGAGGGCTTCTATTTTTGAAATCCACTTATTAGCTTGACCGAGCTTGGCTAGTAAACTAAGAAATGAAGTTGTGATCCAAATGAGCTCTCTCCATAGCTATGACTTCATCCCAAATTCCACAACTAGGATTCTCGACAACTAAATTCTAGTTTCGAAAGGAGAATATTGTTTCAAATTTAGGATTCAGATTTGGATCAAACTATTGAGGGAGAAATGATGATTTTCTCTTGTAGGCATAGTGTTAGTGTATTCTACTCTAGTTAGGCTAACTTAATCCTAGTTAGGTGTTGGATTTGACCCTTGACTAATTCCCCATGAGGTGTCAAGGTTGTTGAGGTGACTTGAGAGGTGTCCAATCTCTCTTGACACCTCTCCCTCGCATAGAGGAGAGCAACTCGCCACCATTGCAGGATGAGGAGTCCTCTCCTCAATCCATGGCATGTGTGCCTATTCTTGTTGCATGTGGTTGCTCATCCTCATGCTTTATATTAAGGGTTTGAGTTCATTATTCTTGGGTCAGCTAATATAATTTTATGTTGTTCATGTGCTTGTTTCTCATCTCCTAGATCTTCCTAATTCTAATATGGTATTAGAGAAAAATATAATTAAATTAGGGCATACTCACCTCTTTGATATGTTTATTTTTTGCTTTTCAAGTGCAGTTAATTAAATTAGGCCATTTTTTGCAGGAAATTAACTGTTTAATAACTTTTCTCGATAGCTCAAAATTGAGTACCGTTTTTTGTGAAAGTGAATGGTTTTTCATTCTCCATGCATTAGTCAAATTCATTTTGTAAAATGCACTAAGTTATAAAGTTCCCAAATATGGGGGGGTCTCTCTTTCAACAGTTTCAGGGGGGGCGGGGGGAGAGGGGAGGCGGTGCAAAATTTCTTTTCTGCTTTGTATAGTGCTACAATTTTGATCCTGTCTCTCATGCACAATCCCTTCCATATGAGTATAATTCAAAAAACCTCGTAATAAATGGAAACTCAAATGTGCATATTGTGGGATGAAAAGGCATACAATAGAAAAATGTCAAATTCATGAAATTCACGAACTAAGACAACGTCTTCTTGATACTACAGATGCTCTAATTGATCATTATAAAGCACTTGCAGAAAAATCTCCTCTCACTAAGATATATTATGAGACAACATCCATTGGGTATGTACATGGTAGTCAAATGACTTACTTTAAGACCCCATCATTACCTATTGCTACATCTGAATCTAGAGTTGACATTTCCATAGCTTCTACTGATTCATTGTACCTGGATATCATCTTTCTCAATCCACATCATTGGGATGAATATCTACCTGAAATTTCATGTCTTTTCATAGAATCCCATCTTGTTGATTTGGATGACACTATTGAGGACATTCGTCTTCTTTTCTATGTCAGCTTCATTGAAGTTGCATCTACCTTAGCTAATTCAACTTCTGTAGTGACAGTATCAGATTCTTATGGTTCTAGTTATCATCATACATCCATCATCCCAATGGTCCATGTTCCTGAATCTTCGTCACACATAAGCTTTGGCTTGAAGATCATTGAGCATTGTACGAAGACATTGTGGGCATCATCTATGTCTTTGGATCTTGTGCATAATTTAGAGACCTTTATATTTCTTTGTGTATGTTCCTATCAGGAATGGGAAGATTATTTGCACACTTTTGTAGTTCGCCTTCTTCCTAAGGGGAGAAATGTGGTTCAACGTTCATGGATTCTCTTTGGCATACTCCATCGAGCATCTATGCACACTACAACATATCTTATGGGGGGCTTCCAAGTCTCTTTTTGTATCTCCTATTTTGGGGAAATTTATTGTACACATGTGATAGAAGTTGTCCTAGGGGAGCCATGATACAAGCCCTCCTTCTTCACTTGTGTTTTTTTTCATGCATTTTGTTTCTCTTTTTAGAGAGGAGTTTTGTTCCCACATGGGTTTTCTCCTTTACTCCACCTTATGAGAAACTTTTGTACATGGGTACCTAACACGGCTTGAAGCCGAGACCCATTTCTACATACACACCTAAGCTATGGTTAAGGGGGG
>VDFB02024877.1:28722-46518 GCA_007258455.2 Sequoia sempervirens
CCATTGAAACCAAGGAAGCATTAGCATAACACTGTGATAATTCTCCCCTTAATGTTGAAAAGGAAGTAATGTAGGTAGATTAACCAAAATTGGGCAGTGCATGAATGTAGATCCAACATTAGGTCCAAAAATTTGTACAAGAAACTAAGAAAGGGTGTACATCAAGGCACAAACACATGAGGCGAGAATCACGAGGATCTATTGATGTGATGAAAAATCAAGGCACTATACAACCTCACATTACACTTTATAATTCAGTTTAAGTACAAAATTCCCTCTACGAAAAACACAAATTAAGTTGTTGTGGTACTTTATAGGATTGCATTTATAGACTTATTTGCTGTTTTTAGTTCTTACAAGTTATGTTATGAAGTGGACAATGAAGACATATATCATGTATACCTTTTGAAAGCCTCAAGAAAATGATAAAAACAAAAAATGGGAACCTTGATTATTTTAAAAATTTCCCCCTTGAAATATTATAGTGCTATGACACTTTATTTTAATGTATTACACATTCCACAATGTCAATATGATGTATGAAACCTCAAAAGAGACTTAATCAAAATTTAAAGTTCTAAAATATAATCATGAAAAATTAACATCACCACTACGTAGAGCTCAAAACATCATGTAGGTTAAAAAAATGGGACTCAAAAAGGAATTTGTATGAGCCCGAATGAGCCCTCTAACGTTCCAAAACTGGGAACTCTTTAGGGTGTCCTCTGGGAATCTTAATTTTAAAAATATGTACTTCATATTGCAATCTTGAGCATTGCATATTCATCTTCTCTCATGCATTGTACAACTATTCTATGGTATTTAATTCCATTGCAATATTGAGCATTGCACATTGATCTTCTCTATTTGTGCTTTCCATTCGGCCTCTAGGTCTTGGGTGGCTATCTCCATAGCCAACTCTTACATCACAGAGACTCGATGAGTCCCAAGGTGAGAAAGTTGAAATGAGGCTTGGAAACTTGCGACCTGAGTGCTTAGTAAGTCTTGTTAGACTTGTCGAGATTTCCAAACTCATCGAGATTGCAAGAATTGTTGAGTCTTGATGGGTAGAGTTGGCCATGTCTATGAAAACCAAGAAAAAATCACAAAAAGAAAAAAATACTTAATCGAAAAAGCATGAAAGTCAAATATTTTTTGAGGGTTTCAAAAGACTTTCAAAGGATTGTTACATATAAAATTAGATATCGTTAAGGATGACCAACAAATAGGCCTTGATGAAAGTGATCTAAGTTTGAGTTGATTGCAAACAATGACGTTTTCCTCAATCTTGAGGATTTTGATATCCTAATGGACACTGATAGTGATGTGATTGAACGATTGAGGAGAGGCTTTGGCCCAAGAGTTGCCTCATCAAGACCTGCAACCCTCTAGTGTAGCTTTATTTTTAATAATGAGTCATTGGTTACATCTAATTTTTTGAAACATTATAGGCGGACATTGTACAAACTAGATTGTAATAAAAAATTTAAAAAATATCAAAATTTAATTATTATTTATGCACTATGAAGTAGGCATTGTGTATTGCAATGTAATCAATGATATGAATGTAAACAACAAAAGATTAAATTCCCCAATTCATAGTCAAAACTTCTAGCCTTTAATTTTCTTTAAATCTAAAATTTTAATAAATTCAGTGATTTAAAAATTTCTTATACTTTTAGTTTGCTGATTTTTTTTCCCAAAAGAGCTTTGCTGCTATGGTTTGTATAACATCCTTAGGAACCACTAAAGAGCCTTTTAATAGGGAGGGTTGAATTTTATTGGTGAGAGAGGGAGGATAAATATTTTTAATTAGGGTTTTGGGAGGAAATACATCAACTTTAGATGGTGAAGAAAAACTAACTAGAGAATCTAGTTTCTTAGAAGAGGATTTAAGCTCTAAATCAAGATTCTTAAGATCACCTAGATAGATATGTTGATTACTTGGTTTAGCTCCCCCTTGCCACGATGTGGCCTGCTTTAGAGCGTCAACCTTCTTTTCCATAGAGACAACTCATGGGAAAGCATTTGTAAAGTAGCTTGTGGTGTAACGTGATTTACATTTGAACACAATCCTTCCATAATCGACTTGTTGGTTTCATTTTTGTCTCCAACCTTAAACCAAATTTTCTTCTAAATGTTGAGAATAAGCCACACCTAGACCGACGATGGGCTAACCTAGCACATGGTACAACACTCTAAGAACAAATGGAAGGTCCTAGGTTTTAGTTTTAGCTGGTCCATATGAGTTGGAGCTCAACATGTGTTATTAGATCCAAGCTAAGGGCCCCAAGCAACTATAGTGAGACTTAAGGGAGTGTTGAAAATAAGCCACACCCAAACCAATGATGGGCTGGCCATAGAGAGGTCAGTAGCTCAGTTGATAGAACACTCCAATAAAAAATGGAAAATTCTAGGTTTGAGTCATAACAAATCCATAGCTCAACACAATTGTGAATGAAAATACATTTCTAGTATTTGAAAAAAAGTAGCTAATAGTGAAGCTAAGTATTTTTGAGATTGATATGAGTTTAAAAATAAATTTTTTGATGGAGGAAAAGTAAGCCATGTGTGCCATAATTGTAGTAGTAGGTTAGGTAAACATATTTTGAAATAGCTAAGAAAAATTATTTTTGAGAATTAAAATAAGGGAACAATGGTTTTAGGCATAGAAGTGCTCTATTGCATGGCTACAACCCTCTTGAAGCAACAAATGTGTATCCTTTTTTGAACCACAAATAATAATGAATAAATCCATGATGGTGGGTAGAGGAGACAATATATGTGCTACAACACAAATGAATTTTATTATCTAATTAAATCGATTGCATTTGTCTCATTATATAGAGATCTTAGACAACTCAAGAGGTGGATAAACTAAATGTAACTAATAGCTAAAACAACAACATAAACTCATGCAAACAACATGCAAACTAGAGCATAATTGACATGCAAACTGTAATACAACTGCATGCATTTACGAATCAAACAAACTCTAAACATTGTCTTTAACAAACTGCAATATTGTCCTAGTTTGAACATGTGGACTGTAGTTCATGGGAGAAATTACACTCCAACACTCCCCCTTAATTTCAACCAACATGCTTCAACATTTTCATTCTCAAATTTTGATTCTTCTTGATACTTCAAACAATCTTCAAGATCTATGGATCTTTTCTCAACTTTCTCTCCAATTGTGTCCTTCAAACCTTCATTCGACAGCTTCATGTGCTTTCACTCTTCCTTTCACAATTTCTCCTTCAACAATTACAGCTGTGCATTTCACTAATTCTTCTCTTTGATCTCTTTTCGATGATATCAAAGTGAGCACCTCTTTTGAGGTTTAAAAACTCATTTGATTTGCATTAGAAATTCAACCTCTTTCTGCAATAAACAACTACCTCTTTTCTTTGGTGATCTTTGTCTATACGATCTGTAATGATTTAATCAAGCAATATGATTGTCTTTGAACAACGACTCCTTCATTTGTGGCTCATACAACCTTGTCTCTTTAACAACTACAGCTATCACAATCTCTTGGACTCTAAATTTAACTTACTCTTAGCTTCACACAGCTTCAAACTTTGCTACAATTAACAATCTCCTCAAACAACATCTACAATGATACAAATATACAATGAGATCCTTAGCTCCAACTTCCATCATCAGACTTCCTTTGGGCCAATGAAATTGCACTTTTATCTCCTTTGAAACTAACAGTGTCTCTTCTCTCAACTGTTGTGATCTGTAGATCTTCTCCCTTTGACTGCGGACTTCTTAATATTGTGTGCACTCTTTTCTTGCACATTGAATCTTGACAACTCTTATTTCAATTAGTTAACACCAAAAGATCAACTTATTAATGCCTAATACAATTTCCAGAGTTAACAGATCCATGAGAGGCGGCTAGTCCATGTCATGAATCCCGAGGGGAGTGTAGAACACTTTCCAACAAACTCCCCCTCAGCATTACCCGAGTGTTTTCAAACTAGACACCTTTGGCTTTGATACCAATTTGATGGTGGGTAGAGGAGACAATATATGTGCTACAACACAAATGAATTTTATTGTCTAATTAAATCAATTACATTTGTCTCATTATATAGAGATCTTAGACAACTCAAGAGGCGGATAAACTAAATGTAACTAACAACTAAACTACAACATAAACTTATGCAAACTATATGCGAACTAGAGCATAACTAACATGCAAACTATAATAAAAATACATGCATTTACGACTCAAACAAACGCTAAATGTTGTCTTTAACAAACTGCAATAGTCTCCTAGTTCGAACATGTGGACTACAGTTCATGGGATAAATTACATTTCAACAATCTATGGGCCTACGATGATTTCTTCCTCTAGTGAGGGCTTCTATTTTGAAATCCACTTATTAGCTTGACCGAGCTTGGCTAGTAAACTGAGAAATGAAATTGTGATCCAAATGAGCTCTCTCCATAGCTACGACTTCATCCCAAATTCCACAACTAGGATTCTCGACAACTAAATTCTAGTTTCGAAAGGAGAATATTGTTTCAAATTTAGGATTCAGATTTGGATCGAACTATTGAGGGAGAAATGACGATTTTCTCTTGTAGGAATAGTGTTAGTGTATTCTACTCTAGTTAGGCTAACTTAATCCTAGTTAGGTGTTGGATTTGACCCTTGATTGATTCCCCATGAGGTGTCAAGGTTGTTGAGGTGACTTGAGAGGTGTCCAATCTCTCTTGACACCTCTCCCTTGCATAGAGGAGAGCAACTCACCACCATTGCAGGATGAGGAGTCCTCTCCTCAATCCATGGCATGTGTGCCTATTCTTGTGGCATGTGGTTACTCATCCTCATGCTTTATATTGAGGGTTTGAGTTCATTATTCTTAGGTCAGCTAATATAATTTTATGTTGTTCATGTGCTTGTTTCTCATCTCCTAGATCTTCCTAATTCTAATATGGTATTAGAGAAAAATATAATTAAATTAGGGCATACTCACCTCTTTGATATGTTTATTTTTTGCTTTTCAAGTGCAGTTAATTAAATTAGGCCATTTTTTGCAGGAAATTAACTGTTTAATAACATTTCTCAATAGCTCAAGATTGAGTACCATTTTTTGCAAAAGTGAATGGTTTTTCATTCTCCATGCATTAGTCAAATTTATTTTGTAAAATGCACTAAGTTATAAAGTGCCAAAATATGGGGGGTCTCTCTTTCAACAGTTTCGAGGGGGGCAGGGGGAGAGGGGAAGCGGTGCAAAATTTCTTTTCTGCTTTGTATAGTGCTACAATTTTGATCCTGTCTCTCATGCACAATCCCTTCCATATGAGTATAATTCAAAAAACCTTGTAATAAATGGAAACTCAAATGTGCATATTGTGGGATGAAAAGGCATACAATAGAAGAATGTCAAATTCATGAAATTCACAAACTAAGACAATGTCTTCTTAATACTACAAATGCTCTAATTGATCATTATAAAGCACTTGCAGAAAAATCTCCTCTCACTAAGATATATTATGAGACAACATCCATTGGGTATGTACATGGTAGTCAGATGACTTACTTTGAGACCCCATCATTACCTGTTGCTACATCTGAATCTAGAGTTGATATTTCCATAGCTTCCAGTGATTCATTGTACCTGGATATCATCTTTCTCAATCCACATCATTGGGATGAATATCTACCTGAAATTTCATGTCTTTTCATAGAATCCCATCTTGTTGATTTGGATGACACTATTGAGGACATTCGTCTTCTTTTCTATGTCAGCTTCATTGAAGTTGCATCTTCCAGAATGTCTTTAACTTGATTTTCAAAACTTTTACGCTCTTTGATGTTGACCTCTTGTTCATATAGAAGAAGATTAGTTTCTTATGTCAATGAAGATATCATCTCCATGGTCAAATTCATAATCAAGGGTTGCAAGTTTTTAATAACCTCCCTACTCACTCTCATTTGCATGTACCTATTCATTTCAAGGAATGAATCTTGTAATAGTTGTTATAGTTCATGCTCTATACTATGAAAGATTTGGTTAAATATTGTAGTCATCTAAGGTCTAGGAACTTCTATGAAAGTACAAGAAAGATCAACTATGGAAGAATAAGGTTATTATATCAAAGGATGCAAATGATATATTCCAATTGGATTGATTTAAAAATGAGAACCCCTTGGTTATATAGCCAAGGTGAGACATAGGATTAGACAATATCATGGCATGTGTCTTAAAAATATGTCATGAGACAACAAACATTAAATAACCTAGGACACAAGAAGTAAATGACATAAGAGAAGATAAGATCTAAGGCCAACTAAGAGTTCTAGAAATATTTGTAGTACCTAAGTAAACTTAACATGTGAATATGATCTACTAGGTGAACTAGTAAGGTAAAACACCCTATTCACAAAAACATGACCCCCCTTAAGTGGACCTAGAGAGGAAACAACTAGTACAATTAATGAAAAGATAGGTCCTAGCTATGAGGCCATGTTAGGTACCTATGTACAAATGCAATCTCTCACAAATAGTGAAAAGGAGAAAACCTAGTGGGATAAAAATCCTCCCCAAAAGAGAGATGAAAAAATGCTCTCATTGAGGAATGAGAAGGAAAAAACCCATGTGAGGAAAAAGACCTGCCATAATAGAGAATAAGAGAGACCATGCAACCCCACTCAATGTAAAGTATCCTACAATAATGGTAGATTCTCAACATTGAATCCTAAAGGTGATCCAATCTCGTCAAACAACATTTCTTTCCTTAGGAAGGAACAAAACTAGAATGGTATGGAGGATGTGTTTCCATTCCTAAAAGAAATAAGTGGAAAGAATGATAAGCTATGATGTTTTTAATTCTTCTCAAGTGTTTCCATGTTAATGTCGAAAGCTAACACACTTCAAATAGGAACTCTAGGCCACGTTGATGAAGAAGACAATCTAGAATCTAGTAGACATGATTGTAGGACATAATCCAATGATAAATATATCTCCTCTAAATATAAATAAGCCTCCTCCAAATTCTACTCAAAATTATGCACTTATGTCAAACTATGAAGAATGATCATGTAGAGAATGAACAAGATGGTCAAAGTGTTCCATCATAACAACTAAAGAAGAATCGCCTTTATCAAATAGAATATGTATGCAATCAATAGTGTCACCTAGATCTAAAATATGGGGGGTATGTGTAGGATCATCATGGAAAAAACAGGCCCTTAAGTGGCAAAAAATTTAGAAAAATCAAAGTTAGGCAACTTGACATAAAAAATTGAATAATTTATCTATATTATTTCAAAAATATGTAAGAATAGAATTTGTCAAAAATTTAATGTAGTTTATAAACTACTAGGTTTGTTTTAAAAAAAAATCTATTTGGTGAAAAATTGAAATTTCAATGCAGTAGTACTTAAATTTCAAGGAAAAAATAAGAAGTGGGTGTTTGTTTGACCACCCTAACCACACTAAAATGATAATATTTTTTTATAAGATTTTAGATATAAGTAGAGGACTCATGTCTTGATGTGATGCATATTTTTTGTAATTTTTTTCCAACTAAATAATTAATTATGATTTTTTTATTACAACTTTTAAAAATATAGAAACTCGTATGTCTAACCACCTTAACTTGATCAAACCTTCATGAAATTCAATTTTTATTTTTGTAATCCTTTATTATGCAAAGCATAGAATGTGACACATGTTTTGGATTTAAAAAATGTGATATTGTTTGAAAGCTATAAATGTTTTTCAATTAGCCTATCAATCAAAACTTTAGTCATAATTCAAATAGAAAATAAATAATAATTACTTATTAAATTTAAAGTAAAGCATAATTTATATTGGTGGAAAGCTAAGAATGTCCTTTAAAACCCCTTTTCATTTCATCAATTTTCTAGGGTGAAAAAATTCATCAGCCACATACCCATCATATTGCCACTTTTTGGCCCATCATGATCTTGCACATACCCTGGTACTCTACAAACAAACTTGCAATGTTTTTCAAGTAATCATCCTAAGTAGCCATATTTAGAAGACAATGTATGTCTTATTGCATTGAACCACAAGAAGCCAAAAACTATGGAAACATTTAAGCATCATCAAATGCAACAGTAGATGAAGTCCAAATGAGATCTTAGTGCATTCCATTTGACTACACTTATCATCCACAACATTATCCACACTAGATGGTTGAATTTGAACATCAAATGATTATGTCAATGTTGGATTACTAGAGTCCTTAATCTTAACTTGTTGACTCATATATGAAGAAGATGAACCCTTTAAATTTGAAGTAAGATCCATCAAAACTAAAGTCTCAATATAAATGTTTATAGGAGGAGAAGCAATTTTTTTTGTATCATCAAGACGACCATAATTTTCCCATCTAGCAAGCACTACAAATGTTTAATCATTGGTTGGTCAAAACTCATCAAGTGGAACAAGAGAATCCACAACATTATCCTCTAAGAATGAAGGTTCATTTGAGTCTCCATACATCTCCCAAAGTTTTTTCACAAGGTCACGATGGATCTCAATACCATTAGTGCCCATTTGTGTGTCAACATCATAACTAAAATTCATTGCTTCTAGGATATGCTCAGTCTTTATGTCCCACACAACTCCCTTCCAATATGATGAAGGTTTTGGAACTATTCCATAGAGAGAGGAAAAAATATTTATCCACCTACAATTAGTTGGGATTAAATCTCACCAAGACTTATAGCTTCATATATTCAACTTGATTACAATAAGGTTCTTTTTGATAGTCATGATAAACTCAAATTTAGTCACACAACAAACCGAAAAAAGACTTAATCTAACAAAAGTATAATATTAGCCCCCAAATTACTTAATCAAGAATCCCCTGCAACAATATATGATCTAAATCTTTATTCTCAGCGTGATTATAAGTGCCACTTTCCAAAAAAATGAAGTGGACTTGATCTTAGTGTTTACAAACGCCAACTTTGGAAACAAACTAAAAGTACAATTTTTACAAAAAATGGAATCAATTTGATCAAACTAATGAAAATTAAACAAAAGAAAAAGCACTTTCAAAAAAATACACCCAAAAATGCTATCATAGGAGAGAGAACGAAGCCCCAAAATTTCCAAAGATGTGAATAGCTCAAAAACACTTGTGATAATCTACAATGTTTGGAAAAAATAGGAAAAATTTAATATAAAAAATATCACTATGAAGAGCACAAAATTTTTCCCTAAACTAAAAAAAAAAAAATTGTTCGAAAATGGAGGTCATATGATTGAGTTATGAGCTTTTGAAGTTTTCCTTCCAAAATGAAATTGTCAATGGAGAGGGATCTAATTTGGTTGGTCGATCTACTAATGTCATCCTGGCACAATTTTGACATTTGCACAAGAGGCCAATGAAATATGCCCATGTGGTCCATGAAAATATTCTCATCTCTCGACAAAATGTACTTGAAGTATTACATGTTGATGGAGTCTTGTAGATGCTCTAAAATATGCTCACAGTGGACGATCTAGGGGAATATTCCTTGGACTATATTTTGTCAATGTTTGGTGGGGATTTATGGGATACAACACTAGTGTGTTCCATTATGGTGGCACCAAATGGAACCCATAGCAACCTATAGTACCTTGTGTACTATAGAGTCTACAGTCTTATGATACATTGTGTACTAGAGGATACCAAAAATATATATATTTTATTTTTTAATTAGAAATTTTTAAAAAAAAATTAAAATATTTTATTACAATTATATTGATTGATTATTTTGATGTGACCCACACAGTGCTTGTGCTAGCAATTGTACATTCATATTGACAATTGTACCATCAATGGGGGGAATTTTTTTTGAGGGCCTAATGCAAAGTTCTTAGCTTTTGATGATTTGAAAGTTGATCATAGGGTTCTTGAGCCTTCTAGACACAATGATAGGGTTTGTTTTGACCCAAAATACTCCAAAATTATATCTACCTTTTGGATTTGACAACCACCTTTTAAATTCAAGCCCTCATAGTTTTGGCCACCTCTCAACTTCAACACCTCATAGATCTGGCCTCAAATTTCCAATTTAAATGAAACAAAAGAAAATTTTGACTTTTTTGAACTTAGTGAACTCAATGATGAGCTCAAATTTGCACCAACAAGATCCAAAATGAGCCTTCAATATAAATCCATAAAGAGGAAGCCCCCAAATATTATTTATTTTAAGTTTTTTAATTCTCTAAATCATCATTTGATGCAAGAGAAGAGAATTGTCAACTTTTCAAGATCCACAAAGATTTGCAACCTATATCTCTCAATTAAGAAGTTAACAAGAATTAATCCGACAAGCTTTGATACCATGTAAGATTTGGTTGAATACTATAGGTCTCACCGAAGATCTATGAACTTCTATGAAGTTACAAGAGAATTGAACTATGAAAGAACAATGGTATTCTATCGAAGGATGCAAATGATATTACAATTGGATTGATTTATAAAAGAGAACCCCTTGGTTATATAGCCAATGTGAGACATAAGATTAGACAATATCATGCAAAGTGTCTTAATCCTATGTCATGAGACAAAAAACATTAAATTACCTAGGAAAAGAATTAAATGACATAAGATAAGATAATATCTAATGCCAACTAAGGCTTCAAGAAATATTCATAGGACCTTAGTAAACCTGACATGTGAATAGGACCTAATAGGCGGACTAGTTTGGTAAAACTCCATATTCACACCAATAAATCTCCATCATGATCAATAGTGGGGTGAAAATAACATATCACATTCATAGTATGGTTACCAAAAGATGGTGGTTCAATGGAAAACCATTGTGTGGGAGGTGTTAATTTTGATGTTCTATTTTTATTGTCAAAATTAGAAGAATTTCTCCATGGAATATCTTGATATAGTAGTTGTTGTTTTATATACAAGGGATCTACTTAGATTAATAGTTTTCAAAAGATTTTATGAATTGTATTATAGATGATTAGTTGTAGAAGATAAAGAATTAGATGTGGATATTTTACCTTTCTATATTTCTCTATTCTACTTTCCAATAGTAACTAAGATACCCTTGATTTCAATGACCATTTTTTGAGTGCCACTAAGATAAAAAACCCTAGCTCTTCTCAAATAGAGAATAGCATCCAAATATTGTGGATTAATAAAACGGTAATTTTAGTTTTCACATATTGGTCTCTTTGCTTGTTCAATCTTATTTATGAGTGTGTTAACTCTAGTAGCAAATTCCATCATTATCTCATGTATTTCCTTTTTCATTTGAGTCAATTTTGCTAATAAGGAATGCTTATATTCAATTATATTAAATATTTCTTCAATTTTTTCTTTAATTTCATTTTAGTTAGCTATGGAGCTCGATAGTAAGTGATGAAACCAATCTATTGTGGCATCAACCTAGGACCCAATGAATAATCAAACTACCACATACTCATATGTTGGGTTTCTAATAGTGGAGTTGCAACCATGAATTGTGATCTATGTATTCCCCCCTACTTACTTTTCCATCCCCATTGAATTTGGTAATATTATTGCATGAACATTATATAAGGTCGTGTAATTGGTTTCTAAGGGAAACTTGAGGGTCTAATTACTACACACCGAGTCACAACAAGTTGAGAAACCATATTTTAAATATTTACATTAATGGGTACAAAAATTTCATGTAATATACAAGATTGGATAAGACATCAACTAATTTTGGAGGACATGAATGAAGACTAAGTGTCTAAGAATTTCTATGAACACTTGGCATGAAAAAATTGAAATCATATTCTTCATCAAAGGAATGAAATGGGTCTTGAAGGCCTTTTTTATCACATCTTGTAAACCTCTTGTTAGATAGTTTACAAAAAATATTGTTGATATTTGTGCAGAAGTTGAGTGTATGGGTAAAAACCAACACTCTTTTAATGATAATAGGGAATCATATTCCTAAAGAATGGAAAAATATAGTAGATTGTTTAGCCAAGTGGGCATTTGATCATATGCAAAATTGGAACATTGTGGACGGGGATCAATTACCCCTGGATTTGTCTCATAAGCTGTACAATTTAGTGGACTTTTGGAGGGCTGTGTACGGCCTTGTTTTAATAAATTTTTACCCCTCTTTTATTAAAAGGGAATCTTACTCTAATACTATTTATGTTATCTTCTCTCCTTATGTCTTTTCTAAGGTTCTCTTCATTAAACGTGTTTTTACTTGATGGTACTCTTGATTATATCTTCTATACCTCCAAGAAAGAGTTAAAAATTACATTATACTATCATCTTATTTCATGTCTAACTAATTGATATTATGCTATAAAACTAGAGGACCATTACACTAGATCATCATACATGAATGTATATATTTGTATTTAATTTTAAAATAGAAGGACTATTTGTATGACAAGATTGGAGTCCCTAGTAGAGTCACCAAAAAATAGTTTGGTAAATATATTTGTTATGTCAAATCCAAATAGTGATTAGGATAACTAACCATCCTTATGATAGTGAAGCTACCTTTATTGAAAATAAAAATTGTGAGCAACAAATAAACTATATATTAGGGTAGTTTTTGTAGATAAAAAAATTATAAAAAATATATGATACATTGATTTTCTAAATAGAAAATAAATTTTGACAAAAATATTCAGTCATTAGATTTTGAAAATAATGAGATGTGCATATTGAAGAAATAGAAAATAGAATTTTGGAAACCCACACATGATAGATATAATGTTATGAAGTTAATGAATAAATTCACCACAACTCTCACAATTGTAAAGTATTCTAGGAAAAAACAAATACATCTAACAGAAGAAAAGACACACGTAAATTTATATCTAACATAAGAGTCTAGACTTAATCATAACATCACACAAGATTGGAAAACTTTTATATGAAGTTATTTATTTCTCAAAAAGCCCCAAAAGCTCAAAGTCTTTCATTTTCAAATACAACTTTATAGAAATATGTTCTAAGCTCAATACCCCTTGTATAAACTTCACTTTTAAAATGTTTCCATCATCACAAATATTTTTGGGCACATGAGCAATTCCAAAATCACTTATTTGGAATGCAATAAGCCTTGAGTGTTTTATTTTTCTTATCTCATGTTCACTATCACATTCATGCCAAAAAATTTCAAGGTTGAACTTGTGTTTCAACAAGTCTCCTACAAGCTTGTTAGCATTACCCTTTGGATTGAATGCTAACCTCTTATCATGAACATATAAGCTGAATTTAGAAAATTATTCTTTAGAAATATTGGCATAAAGAATATAAGAACAAGTATAAGTAGTTATAAAGGGAAACTGAACAATTGGTCTACTTTTCCAAACCAAAATCATGTGAATTTCACATAGTTGAATTTGAAAGCTTCTAGATTTGATGGAAAATGTTTATGCAATTAAATCCAAAAGATTTCAAATTCAATAACATAGACCATGGAAATTTAATGTCTTTAACTTCACACGATTGTTTAGTAAGGACGAATACTGCCAACTTGTCACTTACATATTTGGGTAACCTATATAATGCACCTATAAAATACCCTATTTTGATATATTTAAAAGTAGAGGATTGAATGAACCAATTCCCCCATATGATGTAATAGAAAATGTACAGCCTCCAAAGATTGGTGTTTGTTTATGTCATTTTCTACCCACCTAATTAAATAAAACAAAAATGCATCATTCACTCTTTTGAAGTGCTTCTATTTTTTCTTAAACTCCAACTAAGGATAATCATTCAAACTCTAAAGATCATAAATGCTTTACACAAGTAAAAAGTAGATTAAGATACTAGATAGATGTGGGAAATGTAACAAATTGTTGCACACAATCAAATCCAGAAGCTATATAGACTTATGATATGGATTGTGGAAACCTATTATCATTAATTACTATCTCATGTTGTTAACAATAAATCTTGCATGAGTTTTTATGTCATTAGCATAAGTTTTATGCAAGATTTATTCCATGATTATGTGTCCCAAATCTATATTTGAGATGCTTCTGAATGAGCATAAGATTTTTGTTGAGGGGAAACCCATATGAATTCATAATGTATTTCTTTAGGAAGAATTCATGTAGGAGTGTTGTGGAAGGTTATGTTTTGACGAGGGCGCAACCTGAGACTTAAAAAATAACCCACAAACAAGAGAATAATTTTATTATTCAGAAAATGGAGCTTCTTACATGCAGAGGATCTCAAATCCCCAAGTTCTACAACACATGCAAGTTACAAAAAGCTACAGAATCACCCTATCGCAATATGCGAGCTTGTCCCCCAAAAAGTTAACCAAAAATTAGAAGCCCGCCCATAAATAGAGCTCCTCATTAGTTTGGAGCCAAAAAAATATTCAAATTTGAGTTTAGGCGGTTTGGCGCTGAAAATTACAACTTGAAGTTCAAATTTCAAAAGAACATTTGCAATTGTATCTTCTACAAAGTGCGCCAACTTCCCGGGGCCATAACTTTTGATCCGGGACTCTGATTCGAGAACCGTTTGAACCGTTTGAAAGGTCTCGAAGTCAATAATGTGCTAAAAAATTTCTATGCTGATTTCAACAAGTTTTGAGGCCAATCCGGGAACTCTAAGTGCCTCAAATCTAACTCGGAAGATTTTTTAGGTGCAAATCTGGGAAACTAAAACTGCAATATCTTTCAACCCAGGAATAGAAAATAGAAACCGTAAATTGGGAATTTCATTATGACGAAAAGGGTATCCAAAAATGTAAAAACATCTAAAAATTTGAGAAACTTGAAATTTAACTATTTTTGGGTGATGCAAGATTGCCCTTACACCACTGGATGCTCCTGCATCATGTTTTTTGGTTGTAAGTTTCAATTTAATACAAGATGTAGGATTTGACATCCAATCAACATTTTACTTGGGTACATTAAAAGTTTATAAGTTTGTAAAGTATAAGTGTTGTGGGACTATGAAGCATGTGAACAATCATGCAAGTTGTAATAGTCTTTTAGATGTTAGAAGGTTCTAGAACTTCTGCAACATTCATATTTTGCAATATTTTGTGGTGCAAATGTAAGAGAAGAGTGTGATTGAATATTGTAGTGATGCATGAGATTTTGGTGATTACATTAAAGATGAATGTATGCAATATCAAGACATAAAAATAACTTAGTAGCAAGCAAGATTTAATCACACAAGTACTTTAGAGAGTAAATATTCATACACTTAGCCCGCGCAAGTAACGGGGTTGGCTTGGGTTGTGGATTTGCTCCCCATTGGTTTCAGGTTCAACTCTAAGGCCTGGGCTTTCTCAATGCACGTGGTTTGCGGGCTATTGTGTGCATCCCTAGGGGACTAGTCTCACCTCAGCTCACCCCGTAAAGGGAATGTGTTGGGCTGAGATATGGGGACACCCTTGGGTTACAATAAATATATGTATATATATTTTTTCACACTTGATGAAAAATAGATATAAGAAAACACAAGACAACCAAAAGTAAACCTAGAAAATGCCTTCTAAAATGAAGGTTTTAGATTAAAAAATAATTCATGTATGAAAGTAGAAATTAAAGAATGCATAAAACCTAATGAGGCTTTAACCTAGAATTCCAAAATGATTCTTCAAAGGTGATAAAGCACACTACAATTTGGGCTTCATACACATAATGTGATATCCTAAGCCAACCTACAAATTTTGAGGCTTCAATCAAGAATGCATTTTCCATCTTGGTTTTTCCCTATAGATCTAAATTGATTCATTTTGGATTTGTCAATCATTGGTGTCCTCTCTACAAATACTAAGAAAGTCTTGAACATATTTTTTGGTTTTTTACTAAAGTCCAGTCTATTTGGAATTGGATCCACTATTTTTTAAATCTTTTCATAACAAAATATTTTTCTTGGAATATAATTCTTGTGGGGCTTCAACCTAATTTTTCTACTAAATTCACCTAGATATGACATGCTATCAAAGTGGATACCTTATCAACATTTGAAAAGATAACAATTAACCTCTTTTTAGGAGCTTTATTGGCATCCATTTCTTTATGTATGGTAAATTCATGATTTGTTCTAATGTTCTCATCCAAATACAAATGCAAGCTAATAAAGTTTTTCATTTATAGGTGCTACTTGACCATGATAGAAATACATCTTATATGGTTTCTAGAGTCACACCAACCTCTCTATATCATAGGGATCACTCCCCTTCTTGAGGATGTCAATGTGGACATAGTCACAATAATCATATGCATAATTCTTATGGTCCTCATGATTCTCTATAACCTCCATATAGAGGGTCATAGTGCCCATGGTAGCTCTCAACAAACATGTTTTCTTTCTATTACCTCACAACCCCAATATAAGGGTGTTACCAAGTGCCCAAACAATGAAAAAGTTCTTCACTTGGCATTGGCTATTTCTCCTACTAAGAATGAAACTCAACCACCAAATGAAATGCAAGATAATGGTGGATTCTTTAGGAGTTGTGAGCCAATCTCTACAGTAAAGATCTTCATGATGGCTATGGTAAGCTTGATGTTGTATTGAATTTATAGCTCTTCATTACTTTGTAGTTTAACCACTTGTTTATATTAATCTTGTTTTCTTACTTTCTTTAAAAACTTTGCCTTACCTAAACTTTGAAATGTGATCATATTCCACCTATATTTTATTTTTAACATAATATAAAAATACAATATATTCATTTAAAAAAAAAAAATCATCTCTCCCATGTTACAATGTTTATGTTTTCCTTGTAGGGAAGAGGACCTAGTAGTTGCATGTTTCAATAGTTGTGATAGTAGTTGTTTATATAATGCCCAATAGTTGTGACATGACTACCCTAGCTTAAACAAAATGTATTCCTTTGGTCTCAAAAGCAACCAATCATGTGATGCCACATCAGCACTCAACTACCCATGATGTGAATGCACAAGTATTGGTAGCACTCTTTTTTGGGCCTTTTTGGACATCTTGATAAAAAACATGCTGATGTGGCATCATATTTGATGATGTGGCCCTGAAACGAAAGTTATAAGCAGGGGATAACTACTAGGTCCTCTCCCCTAAAAAGTATTTTTACACAAATCAAAAAAATTGGGAGTGATTTGAAATTCCCATGTAGGATAATTAGAAGCGCAAAGTTAGGGTGCACAACTACTAGGTCCTCTCCCCTAAAAAGTATTTTTACATAATCAAATCTACTCATTAAATGGATTTGTTCACTAAGTCTTATCTTTATAGCACACTGTCATCTCAAGAAGAGCTAAAACTGACTTTGTGTGATCAGTCCTTTTCTCCCTTTCGACTTTGAAGCCCATTAAAAGCCTCCTTCAATTGATATCCTGTGTTTCCTTGTTCTGATTCAATTCATTTTCATGGCATCCACATCTATTTCTGGTCTACAGCTGGATACTGAGCTTTCTGGTGCTTTCGAGGGAATTGCTCCACAATCTGCACCTGCTTCTAGTACATTGTCAACACTCAACTCTTCCTTGTGATATATTCATTAATCATCGTGGACCAGATGTGAAACACACACTGGCCAACAGTCTCTACCATGCCCTCCATGACAGAGGACTGAGAGTTTTCTTGGATGTGGAAGAAATTGAACTGGGTGATTTCTTACCAACAACAATAGAAGAAGCAATGCGTAGTGCTTTACTTCATATAGCAATTTTTTCCAAGAATTATGCAGAGTCCCCCTGGTGTTTGGCCGAGCTCGCCTTTATGCTTAAAACTGGCACACAAATTGTTCCTATCTTATACCATGTTACCCCTATGGATCTCAGATGGGTGACTAAGGGAAAAGGAATCTTTATCGATACCTTTTCAGAT